>VDFB02032214.1:0-66499 GCA_007258455.2 Sequoia sempervirens
CTTCTTACTCTCTCAAGCTCGCACAACTTTGTACAACTTTGTACAACACTCTCTAAAGCTCTCACAACACTCTTTGCAACTCTCTTGGCTCTCGCAACTCTATCTCTCTCCTTGGCTTCCTCAAGCCTTGCAGGTGACATCTATCTTATGCCTTGTATCTTTGAGCATCTTGGAATTTCTCACATCCCCTATCTATTCCATCTCTATTTTGTGATATGGGTTCTCCTCCTTGAGTGGGGATTGCTTTTATCACTCTTGTGTTCATTTCATTTCTACTTATTATTTCTATCTATCTATTTGGCTATCCATGGAGGTGGGAACACCAAAATAGGGGTTTGAATGAGGCAATCCCCTAAACAACCCCAACATTTTCCCTCGGTCTTATATGTGTAGGTATTGAAGATATTTCTTTGCTGGAGGCTTCATCGCTTGGGTTGTTGTAAGCATTTTTATATCTCTTATTCTCTCACTTTGTCATTAATGTTTTACTCATTTTACTTCACTTTATCTCAGTTCTGCTACTCTCTATTAACTTCTCACATTCTTAAGAGTTCTTAGTAGTCAAAATAGACATAGTCATTTAGATGTTTTCTATGACATTCTCAATTTTTGGTCTTTATGAGACGCCAACATGCCTTTAGGACTCTAGCATGTCATTCTGTCATCCGTTTTCTACGCTGCCAGCCTTTGGCCAAGAATTTTTCAGTTTGTCTAGAAGACCCTTGTGACTTACTGATTCTGATTTTGAAACTTTCGCTTTGTTTCTTGAGGTAGTCTGAGGTTGTTTAGCGCAGTTCATTCCTTGGGACTCTCTTGAGAATAAAGATATTCGTGAGTAGGAAGCCCCCCTTCTCTACACCAACATAATTGGTAAATACATTTATATGTTTGTACTTATTCCAATATGGCCCATGTAGTCTAAAATAATGGATTGTTTATATTTTAGAATGGTGTGAAACCCAATTTGTTATTATGGATTTACCCCCTTCCCATACCTTCTCCTTTGGATTTTCTATCAAGAACCTTAGAACCAAGTGCTACCCTTAGATTCATAAATTTTGACTTCACAAGCTATGATTTATTTTCCTTTAACTATTGCTATTGTATTTGTTGGTGTTATGCCACTTTTATAGACCAAAGATCCTATCAATAACCAACTTGTGCAAAATGTAGGTAACCTTCAACAACAACTTACTTTTCTATCTACTTATTTTACACAATCACTCATTCTATTATACTATCATTGTAGCTCACTATCCTTGTATATTGTCACTACCTTAGTAAACATAGCTTTGAGGTGCCTTGATATAAATATTATAGTAGAAAGGGTGATCCACAGTTGTATACATATCTGGTTTTACAACATTGTGTAGCAATTTCATATTTTAGAATCAATTGCTAGCTAATTTTTTTATGGTCATTGAAAGACATGTTGGATTAGTTCTACTCACTTCTAGACCATTCCATTAATTATTTTGGTAAATTTGTTAACCAATTATTGTAGCAATTCTAGGATAATATTGGTCCCTAGGTCACATTTATTGACTTGGCATGTTGTAAACAAGGTGCTCACAAAATGTCACTGACTTTAAATTTAGATATATTAGTATTTTTATTTTTTAAAATCATATGCTTTACTAAATTAAAAAATGATGAGGGTATTTATAGGATTGCGTAAGTATAAATAGAATATCAATTAGTTTGAGGAACCAACCTCAAGAGCTGCAATTATATCATTATGAACATTTTATTCATTTAAAAATTATAAAGACTACAAAAATTTGTGTGAAAATAACCTTCAACAACAACTTACTTTGACATCCACTTCTTTTTCATAGTTACTCATTTCATCATACTATCATCATAACCCACTATCCTTGCATATCCTTGCTACTTACTAATTGCATCAATCTACCCTTTGTGATGATGGTTCATTAAGTGTGATTCAAAAATGTTAATACAAAAATATATAACTTATTCCATAATTAATTTTAATATTTTAAATATATTACCAATTATAAATAACACTTCCACCATGCCACCCTCTTTTATTGTCCTAACCATTTCTTCTTCTGAACTTCAAAGAAATCAACAATTTATAAAATTATTTGAATCTATTTATCCTATTTTATAGTAACTCCTAAATAATAAATTGGTTTTTCTTCTATTGATTGAACCATTTCCTACCTTATTAATTAAAGGCCTTTTGTTAGTTCTATAGGGCTTTTGGACATGATACTAAATGGTGTTTGCATATTAAACATACTATACAAAACCTCATGTCAATTATAATACAATCTTGGTGTCTACCATGATGACAAAGGAACAAATCGATTTCTAAACCAAACCAAAACCTACAAATATTATACATAACCCCTTTTCACAAGATTCATCTAATTTTTTTGACCTTACTTCTACTCTACTTGTGTAAGATTCTAATGCTAACTAGTCCATATATTATTTTGTAGATATTATAGGAATGGTGGAAACCCACCTTGGGCACCTCAATATCGGTCTATCCCCAGGCCTATCATATCTTTTTTTTTTTATTAACATTCTTGTGGGTGTATATAATGGGCCTCTCTACATCCCTACTAAGTTCGATGAGAAACCCATTTGCTGGGTTATCATTGACCCTATTAGTGTGATTAATGCAATTATGGAGGAGTTCCTATATGTTCATGATTGTATATAGATAAGTATGAGGAATAAAAAAGTATTTATATGCATGCATGATGGCCTCTCCATGCCAACTCTAGGTTCACTTACCCTTGCTATCTATGTGGTACCAAAAACCCAAACATTCCCTTCTTAGTCATCCTTATTTTTGAGTGTTTCCATATAAAGCTAGACCACCCACAACTCTTTGTAATGTAAGAAATTCCATTTATTATCCATACATACGTATAGTTCCTACATAATGGAGTAGTACATATAATTCATCATGGTTTATTTTAACCTCTCTCTTTGTATGGTAACTTGTCCCTAGACTATTTCTGGCTAATCCCAACTAAATCTCTCAAGCGTCACATGGAATTATTATTTAAATTATATCAAAATTTTAAGACCTAAGATATATTTTTATGAGGTGGTCATTCATCCTCTTCTATATCTACCCCCTGTCTAATTTATTTTCCTTCAATGGTTGCTCATGTTCCTCCACTTGACTCTTTGATAGTTAAAGAAAAGAAATCTATGTTAGGATTCCATCCCACTCCCACTATGGTGTCTTAGCATTTAGAGGTCACTTTTGTTACCTCTTTAGCTATTGAACGAAATCCACCCATATTGTATAGACTCCCCCCATGGTCTCCCATCATTTGGTAGTTTCTCCCATTCCTCCTCTCGCCTCTTTAAAAACCCAAGGAAATAAAATCATAGTGAGTGATCCTCCCCATCTACCTATAGTTTTCTATCCTTCAACAATTACTTTTGTTCCTCCTCTCATCCCTCTAACAAAGGAAGAAAAGAAACTTAGGCTGATATACCATCCTCCTCCCTTCGTAGATTATGTAACAGATACAATATGTAACCAACTTGTGAGAGATCACAAGAATTGCAATGTACTACACATAGAGAAAATGCTAACGAACTTGATCTTGATCTTGACTAAGCTCCTTTGATTAAGATGCATCCTGACCTAAAATCTCCTTCTCAACCTCAACCTCCCCCTTCTTAGTCTAAACATCTCCCTATATTGACCCCTTCTTCTTCTCCCTTATATCCAAAAGAATGAAACCCAAAAATGTTTAATGTTATGTTGGCTCTATCAACTGATCCCCCTCTCATTCCTCTAAATGTAAAATTATCTCCCCTATTAGATTCCATTGATATTCTTAATACTAGTGCCATATTTGTTAGATGCACAAGACAACTGAGAAGTGGGTGAATTAGTTGTATACTTAAATATTCAAAACCTCAATATCTTTTCAAACTCTTAAATCAACCATTAAACCCTTATCACTCATTAGCAGAATGTAAACATATGAAACAGTAATGCAAACACATCCAAACACATAAGAACAAAAATTTTATGTGGAAAAACCCAAGAAGGGAAAAACCATGGTGAGGATTAGCTCACATATATATGAATTGCAACACCAAATAAAATAAGGCTCACTGCACAAAAAATGAAGAAAGGCTCACTACCAAAAGGACTCACTATACATAAGAAAGAAGAATAGAAGAAGACTATTACAAAGAGATTTACTATCTCAAGGCAATAGGAGAAATCCACCACTGTAACTTTATTCCATATGCAACCTTCGACTCACTGCCTCCAACAACTTCAAGCACACATATACTTCACTTCTTACTACATAGATATTTTCTACTCTCTCTCCCTTTGACAACACTCCAAAGGATAAAACTTGCAAACAACTCTTTCTCTCCATTGTACCACTTTTTTGCACTCTCCCCCTTAGGGGCACAAAATATGATCCATCTCACTGCACCAACCAACAACACTACTACCTACTCCCCCTGAGAGGTAGCCTTTAGAAGCAGTCTAGGACCAAGCATGTATCTTAAAATGCTTCCTGGAAAAATGCACACACTTATGCATCTAGTTGAAAGGAGGGGCAATAAACCCTAACTTTTACTAGAGATACACAAAAGTATCTTTAGGAAGATCCTTTGTAAAAATATCTACAACTTGATCCTTAGTAGGCACATACTCAAGCTTCACCTCATTCTCTACAACCTTCTCTCTTAAGAAGTGATACCGTCAATTGAGATATGTTTGGTTCTTGAATGCATTACCAAATTCTTTGAAATATTGATTGCACTTGTATTATCACATAAGATATAAATAGGTTCATCATATGATAATTTGATATCCTTCAATTTTTGCTTCATCCACACCACCTATGCAAAAATTGATGTTGCTACAATATATTCTACCTCTATAGTAGATAAAGATACTAAATTTTGATTCATTTCAAGGTTTAATTACCAAAATGGGGTTTAACTAAGGAAAAACCCCATTCCCTAACAAAACAACATTTTTTATTTCTTTGATGTGTGATTGCATATTTTAGGTTGAAGATCAATTGGAGAGAAAAATTGAAGAAAGTTGCAAAGTTGTCAAAGTTGCAAGAAAAATTGTCAAATCATGGAAACAAAGCTACATGATTTATTTCTGGCTTTCTGACAGTGACCAACTAGAATTTGGGAGTGCAGACTAAGAAAAACATAACCCATAAATTGATTTTCAGGAGCCCTATCCAGGACCCATTCGCCATAGGGTGAATGAGTCCTCAATGAGGATTGAAAAATACTTTTGGTGACAGATACACAACATTTGACCCCTTCTAGATCTTCCTTTTTACTATTAGTTGGGTTAGATTTGATTTCTGTTTTTCATTGACACTTTGTAACACACATTATGAATGAAATAAAAGAAATAGGGTGCATTGTTATCAATTCATTTCAACCACCCCATTTTTCGATGTTTCAGTTCTTCACCAAGGTTTTCATGGAAAGATGAATTAGGGTTTTCATGAATTGGTAGGGGGTTTTTATTTCCTAAAAAAATAAACAAAATTGAATCAAAAAAATTTCTCTTTCTATTTAATTGATTTTTTACACTAAAATACTAATATAACCTACCTCCTCGACCTCACAAATATCATGGTGGCATTTTGGTGGTGACTTTGTTGAATACAAAATGCATGCACACTTTCCCTAGCTTGTGGTTTGTTATGATTTTTTGAGAGGCCACATTCAAATGAGCTTTACCTCTACATATTCTATTTTTTATGTTAGAGAAAATATGAGTACATTATAATGTTCTTGCATTATGTCCTAGATGCACCCAAAAGTGGTGGTGACCACTTTATGGCCCCCCATCTTTCTGCACATGCCCTTGTGAAAATGATTAATGAAGTCAATTAATTTGATCCATTCATTCTAAAATTATTATTATACCATGAACAAAATAAACCATAAAAATTGCATGTAAATCATACATCATAACCATATAAAAAACTCATTTTCATCATATACAACATAAAAATAGATCATGCCCATCATCATCCAAACATAAAACCCCTAGTCATTATATACATCATAATAAATAGATCATGCCAATCATCATCCCAATGTAAAACCAAAAAATAACCACAATCATTAGCCATTGCATCACATACATATCCCTAAAAAATACCCATACCATGCACCATACATAAACCTATAATAATAATCATACATATTTTTTAATCTAAGCATAATCATAATTATCACACATTTATTTATAAATCTTAGTATCATCAATAAAATGCATCATCATAATCATCATATATTTATTAATCTAAAAATATTTCACATCACAATATACACATATATAAATCATAAAAATATCTCATAACCATAATCATCCATACATAAAAATAAATACATAAACATAAATACACATGAACATCATCAATGCACATTATAAGAATAAATAAAAATCACATATGTCACTGTAAAATCATGTACTTATCATATATATACATATAAAAAATCATGGTACAATGTGTCTCATATACACATCACCCCTATGAAGATCAAGTATAAAAAGTGTTCCAAGAATTTGAGAGAAATATAGACATAAAACATGTCATATATATATATATATATATGTATATGTAAATGTAAATGTATATATATATATATATATATATATATATACAATATCATGGTACCTTATTATAAGATAGACCCCATGTCATGCTAACTCTAGCTAGTAGTGGTTGTTCTATGGAGATCGAGGCTAACCTCCTCGATCTAGCTAATCTACTTTACCTACTCATTATCCTCTCAAAAAAGGATGGTGCTATCTAATATATTAGTAATGCCTACTCATACAATAGAAATATTAATATGCCTCTCTCAAGGCTATGTTAGCTCTCTTTTTATCTATATCATCCATCTCTTAAGCTTGATCAACCCTCTCCACTGCTTGATTGATATCTACTAGTACTTGGCCCATCCCTTATGTTCCTTCCAACCCTTGTGCATAACCTCTCTCAATTGGTAACCTATACACATCCTATTTATCTTGTAATTATATCTATAGAGAATCCCTCTCTATCCTCATGATATCTAGTTATGGTTGCACTCCATCCTATACACCTACCTATACATATGCTTTCAAAGCATCTCACTTTGCCGTTATAACATCTAGATCTATTCTCAAACTATTTATCCCTTCCCTCATGACATCAAGCTCCTAATGTATCTTGTCCCTCTTCATTTACAAGCTATTCCTCTCTCTAGTTCCTGATCTTACACTCCATGTACCTCATCTTGTTCTCTTTATCAAGAATATTGCTTGAGCATCACCATAAACAATTGTACCTATTCATTCTCTTCCTTCAACACTTGCCCCCTACTCCCTTTTGTATCCACCTCCATAATATTTTTACCGCACTACAATTAGTGGTGTCAATCACATTAGCATGTGTTGACACCACCACTCATTATACTTTATTGGCATCCCCACATCCACCACATCTAGCTACCTGAACACCCATGACATTGGATACTTCATGAGTCATGTACCTACCAATTCCTTTAGATCAATTTGAGCATCCCATGCACCTAAATCCTAGGATATTCATGTAAATATCATACCTTTATGTCACGCATCTTGCAACAACCTAAAATACATAAATTTTTTTAATGGTCAAGTCACCCTAGAATATAACATCGATTCTAAACATGTGGAATATACTCTCCATTCTTTGGTCATTCCTCACATAGCCTCCATTGTTGCCACTAGATTTTCAATGTCATCAATCACCCAATATGAACCCACTAGGTCTCCCATCCTAGTGTGTCTTAGTCACCAATCATACATAAAATCATTGACCTGCCATGGAGAATTATTCCTCTCTACCACTAGTCTAAGCACAAAAATGCTCTCCCATGACTATAATTGCAATAATGTGACACCACAACCAAAACTCCACCCACCTCTGTATAACCAAGTGTAGATCTCAATATAAATGAGTTAGAAAGAATGGGCCCAATATAAACACTATCTTTTACTTACACATGTATCTATGCAAACCCTCAACCATCCTATATGGAAACTCCATTCCCTCTTGTCAATAAGAAACATCTCATTGACTAGAGCCGCAAAAACCAAGAGAAACTCCTCTAATATACCTACTGATCCCTTTATATCCATCTCATGGCAAGTAATAGGTAGATTTCCTATCCTAAAGAGCTTCTCCAAATCCATCCTAGCTCTATGCAACTAATACTCCACAAGTATATTATGGATCAAGATTCGTACGATCCTTCATACATCCTCTAAAGTCACGGTTGTCTCCCTTGTTATGATTTAAAATGTGTTTGTAGGATTGTTCCATATCTCCACCAACATAGTCAACATCGCTCTATGTACTTGAATGGTAAGCCCTGAGCCATGTGCCATAGTCAACCAAAATCTAGTAACACCTAGTTGGCCTAATCAAATACCTTGATTAAAATCCTTGATGGCCTATATTCCCATGTTTGGATAGGGATAGATTCTCCTACATCCAATCTAGAAATCATGTCAATTTTATTCAAAATTTAACTCTTTTTATCCCTAGGTATGTATTGATTTGTGCAAATGCTATTTTGTGAAGGATCTGCTTTAATTGATATATACATTGGTCCATGAAAATGTAATTCTAAAACCCTTTCATTATCTTTGCATGCACCACTTCTTTTCTCCAAACATTGATACACATAGTTGACTCACCCAACCCCTAGGCATCACTTTGTGAAGGTGAGTTTGGCCATGTTGGCAAGCCACCTCTCACGTAGGAAGTTTTAATGTGCAAGTGATGTTTTATCTCTTCTACTCATGCATGTGATGAATTGTGACATTTCATGATTTGTCACCAATGTTTGTTCTACTTCTAGACTCTATTCATTGCACCCACACTAGCATACAGATTAAATTTTTGAGACCTACTGGTGCTCTGACATTCTCTAGTTGAATTTGTTGTCACAATTTATTTTCTTGGTGGGTGTAGTATAGGATGCAATCTATCTTATTATTTTCTATGTGCTCTATATCTCTAAGGGCTAGGGGTGGAAAATAAACTATTGCACTCCCTAGGTCTATTTATAGTTTTAAACCTTGAATTTTCCCCCATTTCACCACCTTTGTTCTCATTTCTTAATTTATTATCTATTTTTCTTCCATGGCTCTTCATTTTTCCTCTACCAAAATTTCTATCTATTTCTTCTTCTATCTATTTTTTTTTGAGAGACCTCTCAAGGGGCCATCATCCCACTATAGATTATCTCCATCATTTATTCCAAATGAATGGAATAGGTTGCTCCAAGTGCTATATTTTATTTTTCCTTGAAACAACACTACTCCGGTTAACTTGTAACACCATTTTAAAGAGGGGTAAAATGTAGACACTTAAAATTCACCTTCAATCATTCTACTTCATCCTATCTCTAATTAATTAAATAATTTTTATTATTTAACTAATCCATCTCATAATTCTTCTAATACTCATTAGATAAAATATGACCTTTTATTCAATTAATTAATCATTTTCTTAAGATTCAAACTCAACTAAACAAATCACATCCTAGCTCATCTACCCATAATATCCTACAATAAAATTTCAATCCTCAATTCTATCTTAGAAAAGTCTAGTCACTCACACTACAATTAGATGCCATCTCTTACATGTGTAAGAGACCACATGTCAAATCCCATTCTCCCATTTGATCTCTCAAATGTGTGTGAGTGATCACTTGTCTCATATCTTTTTTTCATGTAGCCTCTCACACATGTTTGAGAGGAGACATGCCAACTTTGTTCTTCTCCATGCATTCTCACACATGTGTGAGAATAATTTCCTCTTCCCCATTCATTTTTCACACGTGTGATAAAAGTACAATATTTTCCATTAGATTAAAATAAGAAAATCTTGAGGACCCATTTCACATCAATACATGGCTCATCTAAGTCCTTCCCTCATATCTTTTTTATCTCTCCATTCTTCTCAAGAAATCCTAGTAATTGATCTTAAGAATCAAGCTCAAGCTTTGATCTAAAATTATATATAAGCCTCTTAGAGGCTATTTTCATGAATTGTTTTTGTGCTAATGCTATGTTGGTATTTTTGAGAGCGAATCACATCCATTTCATCTTTGAGAGCATATCAAGAAGGGCTTTGGGTACAACTCTTCTTCACTAAGCTCAATATGAGGCGGTGAAGGAGAATACAACACAATAAAGTTATATTTTGTGTTTGTTTCTTTGTGTTTACGCTTTTATTTTCTCATATGTAGTGTACAAATGATATTGACCCTTATTTTACTATCCAATTTTTTTTTCTAATATATCAAGAGGCAATAAGGGGACGATCTCTCTCTCTCTCTATTTTTATTAACATATTTTTTGTTGTTGTTTCAAATATCCTTAAAGATAAGAAGCCTAAGTTATCTATGTGTGTGGACTTGTTACATATGCCTCACCAAGCATATGGGTGGGTTTACCTCATTGAAGAAATCAAAGAGGCATCGAATGTTTCAAATGTGACAAATTCTCAAATGTAGACATGAATTTTCAATTTGAAGAACTTTCTTATGAGGTTGATGATGTCGAGGACAATGAAGATGCATATGAATGCTTATTCCTTTAGTGTGAAACATACCATCTTCCCCTTGCTCATTGTGCTACAAGAGAGTTGCAGAGAAAGTAAATCTAGATGGATGAAGAAGATATAAAGGATTTTAGTGATTTTGATTGCAACAATGACCATTGTTCAACAAGTTGCATTGAAAAGTGTACAACATAGAGGCGACTAGGAAACTTGGATATTCACATGAAGTACCTCATTTTTTTAAATTTTGCATTGTTGGTTTAAATAAGTACTTGGATCATGCAAATGATTCAAATGTGGATGACTACCTCAAGGATTATGATGAAGATGCATGTTGTTTGCTAACTATCCAAGAGCTTGGTGAACATCTATAAGTGGATCTTAAGCCTTACATTTTGATGAAGTCCATGGTTTCATTATTGGAGATGACATTGCTACACTTGAGCTTGATGGATTTGTTTAGAATTTAAATCCATGCATGAAAAATAAGGAGTTATAGTGTTTGAGTGAACTTCAAAACCAATATGATGCAACTCACTTTGAGAACTTTCATTTTGATACACATTAGCAAACTATATATGCAAATCAAAATTATGATCATGTTTATTTATCTAAGCCATGTAAATTTTGAGTTTTTGTTTTTTTGCCTTGATTCATGTGAGGTGATTAGTAATGATGATGAAATTGTAGGTATGGATTGGGAGGGTTTTTAGTATCTCATATGCTTAAATGAGACTACTGATCTTGTTATTTTACAACCCTATGCTACCCTAAATGTGCAAAAAAATATGTTAGTGTGGAAGAGATTGATTTATGTTCACTATGACTTGGGCTTTGGATTCAATCCTAAACAAAGTGCAAGTTTTACACTTAATTGAAAGTGATACATAGATCGAGAGATCTTATGTCCAATCTCATGATAGTGCAAAAATAAATATGTATAAATTCAAAACACCATCTTAAAAAATCATTTATATTCAAACTTAAAACTAAATACTCATTTACTTTCTTATATTTAATTTTGACTTACATATTAAACCTAAATTGATTTAAACTTTTTATACATTCTATTGGAATAAACTAAATAAAAATAAATATAACCTCAAACAATATGTGAAAAAATAATTATACAAATTTTAGTTATTAAATCTCTTAAAATTTTGTCAATTAAAAATAAGTATTTTGAACTTTTATTAGTAGAATGTTATTTTATAAAATATCAGTAGTTATCTAATATGGGAGTACAATCCTAGCCTTATCCATTATAATGTCCAAACTTACATTCATTCAAAACTATTCAACATCACCGACACAAAAAAGAATCTTTGACAAAATCAGAGATAAAAAACTAATCGTGTACAATTATTTAGTTTTAAGGCCATTTGCTTATTCATTTTGACTGCTGACTATTTTTTCTACAAATTTCCTTGTGTGCCAAAATTGACTGTCGCTGCCCACCACACACAGAAGGAGGAAATGTAAAATCAGTAACTGACAGAACCACAGTTGACGGCAATTCTGTAGAATGAAATAAAGACAAAAATCGCCTGGAAAGTTAATGAGAGTTGATTGTTCTGCTCTATTTTAGATCATTGAACTTTGAATAGTTTATATGCCATTTTTTTAAAAATATAAACGTGTATTTAAATAATCAACGTAAGAAAATAAAGTTGCATATTGATTTAAATAATCAATTTTTCATAAGTAGAAAATGATTTATGTTAATTTTATGGATTATCTAAAAAGTAATCCTAACATTCAATTATCTATATGAATATCTAGAGAGCAAGTGATAATTACTTAATAGTGACATTCGAGCATTTATAATGATATAGTGAAGTGGTTGATTTTTGTTGACCATTTGAAAATAGTTTATTAAACATGGATGCTATAAAACAATATACAATTCTTGGGAAAATTCATTTGAACTACACAGAAAATGGTTCGTATAAATTACTTATCTTTACTAGTTTTTTTAATTTAATTTATAGAATTGCTTTGTCTAGTTACACATGTTTTATTATTCCATCATGCGTGGACATGTGTCATGGTGTGAACACCACATGTAGCAATTTGGGGACATAGAACATAAATAACCAATGCCAAAACAACAAAGGGTTTAGCAAGAGGTTGTGCAAGTATATATATATATATTTTTGAGACATATCCTTGCATTCTACATGTCTTCGTATTGCATTTGATTGACTATTTCATGGATAGTAGGGGATTCAATAAAGTTACTAATGACCTCATAGGTTGTTGTTTATCTCTAATGTAGTTGTGCTAATCTTAAAGGTTGAATCATTTTCCCAAAAGCCCAAATGTCAACTTGCACGAATAATAGGCCAAGACTTGTGTAGGATTTCTTTACTTTAGGTTATGTTAGGATTGGGAGGATAATATTCAAATTTTTTACAAGACAATTAAAGATAAATAAAATAACAATAGCCATTCTTGGAAATAAAGAAACCTTGAGCAAATGGAATTCCAAAATGTGTCACTAGGCTTTAGTATACAAGTTTGTAGGCTCAAAAACTATCAACATCCTAAAGCATAAACGAGTGTCATGCATATAACTATTTATGAGTTAGATTTATGTCTCCAAAATAAATATAAAATTTAATAATTTACTTCATTCACGAAAAAAATAAGAAAACAATATAAGATAACCCTCTTTAGATTTATCTATAATCAACTTGCATAAGATGGTACCATATCACTGTTGAACATATGTTGTCATTGATGTCAAAGGAATATTGTCATTAATGCCAAAAGTGCTCACTAATGTCAAAGGAGTAATGCGAATAGTTCTGCTAGAATTAAATGTAATCGTGCTCATTGAAATCAAGGTGTATTTGTGTCGTGTCATGTTAGTGTGATTGAGAACAACACAAAATATTGTTGTAGTACGCTTGTAGTATCAAACTACATCAATTCATGTTAATAGAGGTAATCTAGAAGTCTGATTTAGAATGTTTGAGGTTAGTTACCCAGGCAAAGATTTTTTTGGCAACATGTTCATGACTTTTATTTCTTCATGTATGCAAGTTTTGGTCTATGATTTGAATGGAGTATGTCTACACATGTTCTAACCTATTATAGAATTTTTGGAATTTATGATCAGCTGGGCATAAAGTTTGGAGTGATAGAAGGTCACTGTGTTGGTTAATTAACCAGGTTGTTGTTACAGAACTATGTGTCAGTGGCTTGTAGTGTGTGTCCTTCGAAGGTAGCATGGGATGGTGAAATAGGTCCTGGTTAAGGTTCTTGAAGGAAGTGCATGATATCATGCTATTTTGCCGATAACAAATTTGATTTAGGACCAAACCACTACACATTTCATGTAAATTTGAATTTAAGTCCACCTTAGCTGACTTGGAGCTAATTGTGGATGTTGTTAAGGGATTCTTGGCTAACATGAAATAATGTTAATGTACAATTAGATGCACATAATGACTAATCATCATACTTTAAATGTAATTTTTGTGTGTATGTGTGTGAGAAATTATGCAAGCAAGTGTATCTCAATGGGAGTTACATCTCAATCATTGTGCACATCATAAGAAGATCATAAGCTGTGTGGGAGAGTTATGAAGGAAGAACAAGTGTAAGCTGTACAATCAACATTGAAGATGGACACAAACCTTATTTATGTAATCTAGTAGTACTGGTGTCTTACTTGGTGAGTTGGTGCTCAAAATTATGTATTGGGTATTGGTGTCTCTAGTAGGTCGGTGTCTACTTCATGATTGTAAATTATTCATTATTTTGTGAGGTTAGATTTGGACAGTAAATCCAAGTAGCTCTTCTCATTGTCATTTTTTCCCATTCCAGGCTTCCACATATATTTGGTATTCATTATGTGAATGTGTGTATTTGTGTTTCTTGACTGATACTAGCTTGTGATTCATGTTTGGAGAAGTGACTAATGGTAATTCATTTTGATCATATAAAGAGTTTTAAATAGATTTGATATATTGATTCACCCCCCTCAGTATATTGTGCCCTTCAATTGGTATCAAAGCTAAGTTCTTTTGAAGAAGCTTAACAAATTGAGGTAGATTCAGGATGGAAAAACTCAATGGATCAAGAATGATTGTATTCAAACAAGGAACCACTCTAAATTATGCATTTTGGAAAGTAAGGATGGAAGCATACCTGATGGCCCTAGGGTTTAAAGTTTGGTAATCAGTTGTGTATAGATATGAGATTCCTTAAAATCCCCCAAGAGATCAGGCCGAAAAGAAGGCTTGTGAAAATAATACTAAAAAAATGAATGCTACTCTATGTGGTTTATCTAACTCTAAGTTTGTAAAGATCATGCATTGCAAGACAATGAAGGAAGTATGGAGTAAGTTGCACAATATCTATGAAGGTGATGACAAGGTCAAACAAGCAAAGCTTCAAACTCATTGAGGTCAGTTTGAAAGTATAAAAATAAAATAAGAGGAAAACATTGCCACATTCCTACTCTAGGTTGATGAAGTTGTCAACTCTATCAAAGGTCTTGGTTAAGAACTAAAAGAAGGTATTATAGTGAAAAAGGTACTTAGATTACTTCCCAAAAAAAGTTTAATGAAATTTTTTTGAGAGGAAATGCATATAGTAACTTATATAAAAAAAAGAAAGGTGATCAATTAATGATCATTTTTGCTTATGTTGATGACATTATCTTTGGTGGCAGTAGTGATTCTATGTGCAAATCATTCTGGGATGCAATACAAAGTGAGTTTGAAATGTCAATTAATTAAAGAAATTTTAATCACATGTGTAGTACTAACCATATTAGCACCAAAGAAAGATGGAGAATGGAGGATGTTCATATATTTAATATCTATTAATCAGATTATGATCAATTATAGATTTCCATTGCAAGAATGGATGACATCATGAATTGTTTGAGTGGCACAAAGTACTTCACAAAGATTGGTCCCTAAAAAGTGGATATCATCATATTAAGATTAGAGAGGGTGATGAATGGAAGATTGCATTCAAGATAAATTAGGGTATGCATGAGTAGTTATCCATGCCTTTGGGATTAACTAAAATACCAAGTATATTCTTGAGACTAATGAACAAGGTACTGAAGAAGTTTTTGGGTAAGCTTATTATTGTCTATTTGGATGATATTTTAATTTTTAGTAGGACCAAAGAAGAGTATTTGCAACACTTTAGGCAAGTATTTCAGAGAGTGATATAAGATAATCTATTAATAAATATCAAGAAATATAGTTTCATGAGGATAGAGATAGTATATTTGGGTTTTGTCATTTCTACAAAAGGATTGAAGATGGACTCAAAGAAAGTGATAGAAATTGTGAAGCGACCTACACCAACAAACATTAGAGAGGTAAGATATTTTCATGGATTGGAAAGTTTCTATAAGAAGTTCAATAGAAATTTTAGTTCCATATGCATAATAATGATAGAAAAAATGAGGGGAGATAGGAAGGGATTTAAGTTGGCATTAGCGGAACAAAGGATTTTTGAACCATTTAAGTAAAATGTAATAGATTAGTGAATGTTAGCATTGCCTAACTTTGACAAAGTTTCTAGGTTGAATGTGATACTAGTGAAAGTGTAATAGTAGTGTTGAGTAAATTTAGTTAAAATTTGTATGATGCAAGGAAGAGATACTCCATCTATGACATAAATTACATGTCTATTGTTCAATCCTTGAATAAGTGGATACATTAAATATTGCCAAAGAAATTTATGTTGTACACTAACCATTGAGTCTTATATTATTTTAACAATCAAGGGAAGTTGAATCAAATACATATGATATGGGTAAAGTTCATGCAAAGTTACATATTTATGTTGAAACGTAGGAGCGACAAATCTAATAAGTTTGAATACACATTTAGTGGAAGAAGGAACTTGTTAATGGATATGAGAGTAGCAGTAATGGGGTTTGAAGAAATCAAACATATGTATGAGGATGACCTAGATTTTGTGGAATCTTGGAAAGAAAGTAGATAAATATTTGCAATAGACATGAGTAAATGGCTGAATTACTTCATTTAGCCCATGGTGCATACTATTCAAAGGAAATCAATTGTGCATTCCTAGGAGATCAGAGAGAGAAATTGATCAACGAGAAACATAGAGGCAAATTAGCAGGATATTTTTGTATTGATAAGACATTGGTTTTATTAAGTGAGAATTATTTCTAGCATCAAATATATAAGGATGTAATGAAGGCTATTCAAAGTTGTAAGACTTGTTAGATTGCAAAGGGGAGTAGTCAAAATACTAGGCTATATCAATCTCTAATTTTATTGAAGAAATCTTGGGAGGATATAAGCATAAATTTTATATTAGGCTTGGCAACAATATAGAGGGGACATGATTCTATAGTTGTGGTAGTAGATAAATTATCTAAGATGACATATTTCATTCCTTGTAAGAAGACATGTGATGTTGTACACATTGTTGACCTATTTTTTAGGAAGAATATGAAATTGCAAGGATTACTATGGAGTATAGTTTCAAATAGAGACACAAATTTCATAGGATGTTTTTGGAGACCATTATAGAAGAATCTATGAAGACAAAACTAAAATCTATTTCATCATTTCGCCCATAGATTGATGGAAAAACATAAGTGATAAGTAGGAGTTTGGGAAACTTACTGCAATATTTAGTAGGAAATAATACACTAAATTGGGATATAATTCTACAAGTAGAGTTTACATACAATAATATACTGCCTAGAAGTAAAAAAGACAATTTGAAATTGTGACCGAATTGCAACCTAGAGGAGTAGTGGAACTTAGAGACATCATAATGGTAGAAAAGAAACATGTTGAAGAAGAGGAATTTATAGAATACATGAAGACAATACACACTTAAGTTTGGAAACATTTGGAGATTTAATGAAAAAATATATAAAGAATAGGTAGATTAAAAGTAGAGATATGATGAATTTTTTATTGGGGATGAAGTCATGGTATATCTTAGAAAAGAAAGATTCCTAGTAGGTACATACAACAAGCTGAGGATGAGGATGTTTTTCCCATGTAAGATTCTTAGGAAATTTGACTCAAAGAATGCCTATGAGGTTTATTTACTAGAAGAACTTGGTATATCATTGATATTCAACATTGTTGATCTCCACCAATACCATGAAGGTCAATCAAGTGACAACATTGTAGAAGTTCACTGTGAAGTATAGACACTACATCAACAACATGATCAAATAGAGAAGATTTTGGACACTATAGTTAGGCAATATACTAGAATGAAGTAGCATAAAGAATGCTTGGTTAAGTGGAAGGGAAGATTGGTAGAGGAATCATCATGGATTTCACACGTTGAGGTGGATTTCCTTGGTTTCTCCCTAACCCTTAAAAAGTGTAGGACTCACTTTTCAAACAACCTCGAGTGTTTAATGCAAGAGCATCCCAGTGCACCCTACCACATTCTAGCTTGCAACAGAGAACTAGAGTGCAAAAAAAACTCACACATATATGAATTGGTTTCTAGAAAGTTATCATCACTATAAGCAACATTGGGTTTACAATTCAAAATAGTCAACAATCAATTCAACATGCATAGTTTGTGAGACCTTTTATGTGACTTGCATTGACCAAATAAAAATTTCACAAGGTATTATAGGACCAAAGGAACCTCTAATTGGAATTGCATAAGATTTCATCAACTCTTGAAGCTTTTTCATCATATTTTAGTTGACCTACGTCTTTGAAAGAACATTGAGATTTGAAACCTCTTCCAGTTGACACAAATCATTTCTCAGGTATGGAGTTGCTAAATAAGCAACCCTTAAATCCATTTGGAGTAGACAACATATTAGATAATACTAAGAAGAAGGATAACAAGTTTTGGTGTACATAATTGTCATGCCTTGAATATTAAGCTTGTAATAAGCATGTGATAGACCAGTGAGCCATATTGTAATCATTTTGCAATATCAAATGAAAGAAAAGTTACTTTGTTATTCTGTGTCAATTTTGTTGTGTTAATTCTAAGTTGCACAATTGGACAATCCATTCTCTACACTCCATTCGTGACTACATCATATTTCCCTTCTTCAATTTGTATCTTTACCAACAAAAAAAATAAACATATCTTTTTTCCTCCCTTTCATTCATTTATTTTAAATAACAATCTTAATCTAAATGAAAGAAAATAAAAAATACAACATTTAGATGTTTACATCAATGTTATTTTTAAAATTAATCTAGAAAGAAACAAAAAATATTTTAAGAAAAAATTCATGGTTGCATGTGATCAATTTTTGCACAGGCGTTGCATGCACAATCCATAGCTAATGACTCAAATGAGAAGGAAACATTGGGTACAATTTACTAATGGTTGTGCAAGACTCGTTCAATGCTCGACGCAAAAAATATCAAACTATTGATCCATTATTCTAGTGACATTTACCATAGCAGGTGCTCTCCTCGACAACATCTTGTTGGAATCAAGGAACACTAAGAGGGGGGGTGAATCAGTGTTCTGCAAAATCAAACTTTATCAACCTAATCTTTAAACCACTTATAGCATTGAATCAAAAGAAAGATGAAAGAACACAAAGCAATCAACCACAACACCATAAAACAAGGATTTTTACATGGAAACTCTATTAGGGGAAAAACCACGGTGGAAGGCCAATCCACAATATGAGTATACTCAAAATAAGTGTTTACAAATGGGAATGCACATGCATTCAGGTACACTGCCTAGAGTTGAATGTTCAGATACAAAAGGAAGACTCACTGCCTTACAAAACATTTGGATTACATCCAGAAGATTTGAATTGTGAGAATAACATCTACTAATGCCTGATTATAGTTCTGGTTAAGCACATCAATCACATTCTTGACCTTTTGTCTGATTCTGCTCTTTTGCTATGTCTGCTTTAATTCGGATCACAAATCCTTTTATGCACAAGTGAAACTGTGCATAATCACTCTACAATCCTTCTAAATTTTGCAACATACATCAAAACACTTTGTACATACATACAAATGATATAAATGATCACTTATATATATATATATATATCCGCAACTAAAGATTTAATCAACCACATGTCGACTTCAATAAAAAAAATATTTACAAACCGTCAGCTCAATCTATAGATAATTTTCAATGCGCACCAACCAAAGTCGGTCACAACATAGTGAGGGACCAAAACAACATGCTCAAACACAAAACACTTCAAACAATTACTCCTCGAAGATCCACAACACACTATATTCACTTAGTCAGCCTTCTTGCACTATTAGATAGAAAATCAATCAACCAGATCTTCTAACTTTAACACCAATCGATACGAGGCTCTATGATTCAAGGATAACATGGATCATACATCAGAAAACCTTCCTTGAGATCCACAACTCAAAATGATAACAGAGAATTGCATATAAATCTAAAAACACAATTCTATCAGATGCTCTATTCTAGCTTGACAGTTAATCACAAAACTTCAATATGACTTCCGATATAAGCAACTACTGAAGTGTGGATCAAATCACTGGCTAGGGTTTCCATCAATGACAACACTAGATGACATGTGTAGTGTCTCTTGCCAACAATCTCCCCCTTTGGAATTGATAGCAAAACTTAGTGAAATGACTAAGTGTCGGATCAGTACCAACATGAATACACTACCAACCTTCAAAACACAACTCCCCCTGAGATGATTATGACATTTTTCATTGTCCCACACTCCCCCTTTGACATCAATGGAAAAGACAGGAAATCCATTGTGTCGTAGAAAAAATTACCCTTTGCTTGACATGGGATTAATTCATGATAAATTGGACTTAATGAGGCCTTGATTTAGGTGTTGTGAGGCATTTTATGCATCCACACTAGGTCTTGGATCCTTATAAATTGAATAACATGCTTTTAATGATGTCTTGTGAAGGTGTTGTGAAGTGTTGTAAGACATTTCTACACTCTTCTAGACTCATTTTATTATAATCCATATAAATATTCCTTTTTATTCATCATCAAGTCCTATTTTGAAGTGTTGTAAAGTCTTATAACAAACTTTCATGCTCTCCTAGGCACATCTTCACTATTTATCCCTTCTTATGACTTATTTGACCCCTTTATGCCCTTATAAGGCTTAATTAAGTACATTTTTGAATGTAAACCTGACAAACAACATTAAATATAACTTAATTCCCGACACTTGTTTTAATGTCCTAGGTGGGACCCATTCGCCATGGGTGGTGAATGAGTACCCCTTGGCCCCAAATTCAAAATATTTTAAATTTCTTTTCAGGTTTTTATTTAAAAATTACTTGATGTTAGCCTGTGATGAGGTTTCTTTATTCCAAGGCATTAAAAGATCAATTTTTAGACTTTCAAGGTCAAATTCTACATGTTATGTTGTAGAATTTCAATATCAATAATGATGGCAAGGTAATCTATTCCATTGTTGCATGTTTCATTCCTTTCTTTCATCATTTTGGTTTAATTACCTAAATGGGGTTTGACCTAGGCAAACCCCCATGCCCTAACAATCAACATTTCTTCTTCTCTTCTTGTGCACGTTTATAGATTTAGGTCCTTTGGAAGTCAGGAAATCATTGAAGATCAAGTTGCAAAGTCATTCAAGTCATCTCTTCATCATCCAAGTTAAAATATCAACAAAAACAAACTTTCAGATCCAAATCCAACAATTTTAGGAGCATACACTTGTAGAGAGTAGAATTTCAGATCTAGCTCCGCAGATCCAATTCCTGATTTTTCAGATCCTTGTAGGTGGAATAATTCACCACCCATGGTGAATGAGTCCAATTTCTAGGCTTGAAAAGTGGTTTTCTCAGAATTCAACTCTTGGTAGTGAGAAACTTGTTTCTGAAACTTTTCACTAGAAGCAAGACTGATTCACCATGCATGGCGAATTAGTCCCAGTTGCCATTAAAAGTTACTTCTAGAAACTTCCAGAACCTTCCAGTAATAGCAATCTACCTCTAGGTGCACTCTATTCAGTCTCATCAATTTTTGTTTTCATCTATTTATGTTGTTAGTTCATATTTGCAATCAACAATGTGTTTTCCAGCATCTTGCATTAGGTTAGTTTACATTCATTTATTTGCATTTATAAGCATTTCAACACATCTACACACACTTCACATCCATTTCCCATTCATCCCTACATTAAATTTGAATGAAACATCTTGCATTTTGGCTCACCTTTCTCCTTCTAGGTGAAAAACCCTAGGAGTGATAGAAAGCAAGTAGGGTACCAAAATCTTTCGTTTCATTTTGATGAACCTGCTGTTTGAATCCCCTCTTTTCTAATTTTGGAGTCCATTCATTATTATAGATTTTCTTTCATGCCATTAGTTAGCTTGCATTCTATTATTTCATTAGTGCATGTGTAAAGGTTCAAAATAGGTTGCCTTTTTGCATCTTTCATCATTAAACAATTCTGAAATTCTACATCTTAGCACTCAGAAAGCATCAACATCAGTCAAAATTTTTTGAAAATTTTGAACAAGGTCCATACTGGGACTCATTCACCACCTTGGGCGAATCAATCCCTTTTGACCCCTGAAACAACATTTTACAGAGTTCAGAAATTTGTTTTTAGGCTTTTATTTGGTGCCTTAACTTGTATATATCCATTAGTTGCATTTTTGTAGCATGCATTGCACTAGATTTCACTTCAAATAGCTCATTTCATGCATTGTTTTATTTTGCATTCACAACATTTCATTTTTAGATTGTTACATTATGTAAACAACTTCACCTACTGAAAATTACATTGCATTGTACTTTCTTTCATTTTAGTATGTTTTCTTTCAAAAGATATGCTCTTGATTTGATTAAACATGGATTTTATAAGCATAATATCCCCTTTTATGAGTTTTCTTTTGATTACCATAATAGGGACCTTAAGAAACAATCCATTAATACAATCTTTAATTTTACATTTCTCATTGGTGAGAATGATAATGTTGATAATCATAACACACATACTTGCTCTTCTTCTGCTACCTCTCCTATTAGTGATGAAGGTATTTTGGTGCAAGAAGTTACAAGCCTTGACAGTCTTGATTTTCCATCTCCTCATTCCCCTTTGGATGACCTTACACCACAAGAGCATGAAATCATCGACACATTCCTAAATGCCACCTTACCTCATCTCCATAACCATGACATTCAAACTTTTCCATCTCCTAATATCCCTCCTGGATGTCAACAGGATAGGTTGGTATTAGAAGACATGCCTATTAAGAATCATGACACCCTTGATTCTCCCTTTCCCAATGTCCCTATCCTATGGGAGGATCTCTTTGAGAACCATAGTAGTCCTTCTCTTGATGCCTCCTCCACTTGTGATGAAGCTCCTTTCCAAACCTCAAACTTGGATGAACATATTACAAGCTCTCCTTGTAGGGTAGATAATATGGAGCAAGAGAATGAGACCTTAATGGTAATGGAAACTCTCCTAACACTCTCTCCTCATAATTCCCCTCCTTAACATTCCATTCTTGATCATTCCCCTATTGGAAATGAAGTTATTATGGCAGAACCAAGACCTACTTGTCAAGCACATGTGGCTTGCTGTTCTCCTAAAAAATATCCTCCTAGGGAGAATATCATGGCATTGGATTATGACTGCACTCATAATATTTCTTCTTTCCCTAATCATTTGATTCTTGATTGCCCTTACATTGAGATACATCAAAACAAACCTGCTGAGGATATGGATGCACAAGTGTCCATTGGATCCCCTTTAATCAATGAACCTCATACATATCCCGTAGGACATCTCAACAACCCTCTCATCCTTTCCCCACCTTCATTTCATCTTCACCAACATCTCCCTAACACCTCCTTCACAATACATGGTCTTGAATATCATCCTTTCCAAAATGTTCAAACTATCATCTCGCCAAACACTTATGATTTAAATTCGTTAGATTTTGTATCCTTCTACAATGACGATGAAAAAATATCACAATCTACAAAGTCTTGCGTAGGTATGCCATCTAAGTAGGATATATCTTTGACCCCAATCACCTAACCACCTTCTCCTCTTGATCAAGAGGGTATCTTGTCTAGACTTCTCCACAATAACTTGATCACTCTCCCTCCTAGAACTCACAAGAAATTTTATTCCAAGACTTCATTTTGTGCATATCATATAGTTCATGGTCACTCTGCTAATGAATGCACTGCTTTGCATCATAAAATAAAACATTTTTAGGAGTTTGGTATGCTTCCCTATGTGGGGGCATCTAATTGCTATTAATTTTCACCCCAACATGCATTTTCTCATTCCTTTCGGCTCACTTTTTGTTGGTAAGAGAAATTGAAAATATACTTTGGTGTTGTCATTGATGGAAACCCTAGTTGGTGATGAGATCCCCACATCATCACTTACTTCCATCAACAGACAGATTGAGGACAATCAAGAAGAACAGAGCATCCGACAATTTTGTGTTCTTCGATTCTCTTGCATATTTTCTGTTGTTATTTTGAGTTGTGGATCTTATGGGAGGTTAATGAATGTATTTCTTGTGTTTTCCAAAATTCTTAGTGCCTCGTATCAAGTTGTATGCAAGTTTGGAGGTCCGATTGGATATCTTTCTGTTCATCAGTATTTTGTGGCTGACCCAGATGATTTAAGTGTCGTGGATATTCAAGGAGTGTGATACTCAAATTTTTTTGTGTTTGATCATATTGATTTGGGTCTGATCTAATTTATGATCGACCGTTGTGGGTGTGCATTGAATATTATTCATGATTTGAGCCGATTGTTGTAAATATTCTTAAGTTTTATTGAAGCCGATAAGTTGCGATTAAATTCTTAGTCATGGATATATATAAATGATCAATTATATCATTTTATGTATGTAGAAGGTGTGTCGATGTGTGTTGCGAATATCAAAAGGGTGATTGAGTGATTTATGCACAGTTTCACTTGTGCATTAAAGATTTTGTGGAGCGAGTTATAGTAGAGTAGAGCAGAAGTGCAAAATCAGTCAGAAGGACAAAAGATCGACTACTAAGCCTAATTAGAACTGTAATCAAGCATTTGTAGATGCTATTCTATCAATTCATTCTCTTGGATCTAATCCAAATATTTGTAAGGTAGTGTGCCTTTCTATTTTGAGCAGTGAGCTCTAGGAAGTGAGCCTCAATGTAAGTGTATTCTCTTATTGTAAACTTCTTTTTGAGTATACTTAGATCATATTGTGGATTGGCCATCTACCGTGGTTTTTCCCCTAATAGGGTTTCCACATAAAAATCCTTGTGTTATGGTGTTGTGGTTGTTTGCTTTATGTTTCTACATATTTCTTTTGCTTGAATGTTTTAAGTGGGTTAAATATCAAAATAATAAATCTAATTTTTGCACAACACTGATTCACCCTCCCTCTCAGTGTTGCTTGTTTCCAACAATTGGTATTAGAGCTAGTTCCTCAAAATAAGTCTAACAACTTGGGGAGATCTTGGAAAGCATTTTCAATGGATACAAGCAGTCTTCAAGAACAACTTTTGGTGGCCCTAGATGATCTTGACCAGTCAAAATCTGAGAACCAGGAACTGCAGGAAGATCTTGAAAATGCAGAGAAATTCATTCAGTCATTGAAAGATGAAATCAATGAATCAAGGGAGAAAAGAAAGGAATTGTGTGATCAAATTAAGTAGAAGAATAAAAGCATGGAAGATTAGTAAGTCATGCCTTGAAGGAGAAAATAGAAGAATGTGAAAATTTTTCCAAGGAAAATGCTTCCCTGAAGCATGAGATGGAATCCATCATGATGAAAATGACCAAGGAAATTGAAGATAGAAAAAAAAATGAAGAAAAGCTTGTTCAATACTTGAAAGAAAAATCTGAACAATGTAGCTGACTGAACAATGAATTGGAACAATGAGGAAATGCTTGAAAAACAACTTGATGATCTCAAAAATGAACTTACTGCTACAAATGAGTACAAGGAGAAATTCAAAGCAAGCTCAACCATGCTTGATGAACTGATTAAAGGTCGGAGGACTGATGGTGACAAGCAAGGTCTTGGCTATGAAGAAGGAGAAAGTTCCAAATTTGGACAAAGGAATTCTGGACAAGGGAGATTCAGGGAAGGAAATCAGATGAATGAAGCTAGAAGGAATCCGGTAAGACAACCAAATGCTCAAAGATTCAATGGTTACTATTTTTCTTGTAGTAAATTTGGTCATATGTCTTCTTAGTATAGAAGCAGGATGAATCCAAGAGGACCATCATTCTCAGGTCAGTGCTTTTATTGTAATAAGTTTGGTCATAAATCAAGTGAATGCAGAATTGTGATGAAAAAATTTCATAGAGATGTCAGATGCTATGCATGCAATAGACTTGGGCATATTGCTAACCAATGCAGACCAAGGATAAATCAGTGGAACAATAGGTCTAGACAGAGAAATGTTGTGTTACTACAACAAATTTGGCCACACTGCTAGATTTTGTTGGAGCAGAAGAGGTCCGGTAAAACAAAACATGCAACAAGATGTTAAGGGAAAAGGAAAAATCACTACAGATGTAATTTGGAGGAAAATGAAGAAGAAATGGGTGAAGAAGGATCCCTCTGTTGAAGGAAATGTTCTTGCACTAGAATCTTCTTTTGGTAATTCATCCAGGAATTAGTTTTAGGCCTTTGGCCTAGGGGGCGCTGTCAAGAAAATATTTTAACTCCCTGCCAGTAACTAGTACCAGAATGTGGATAAGTCTAGTGAGTGCATAGATGCCTTTCAGACATTGTTTAACCAATTGGAGATAGTATCATATAGTATTGGAGATCCGCAGAAGAATTATCTGTCTCAGTGCATGGAAACAGGGTAACTGAATGAATTAGGGAAAAAGTATTTATTGCGAAAAAAGGGTTAGTTGTTTGAATGATAAAAAGTCATTTATGTTAGTTGTTTGAATGATAAAAAGTCATTTATTATCTTTCATTTGTCACTTTTAATTTTGGAGAAAATAAGTTTGGAGAGCCCTGGAGTGAACTTTGTTGAGTTGTGGTGAGATTCAAGTGTGAAGAAGATTCAGTGATCAAAACTCTGATTCGATGAAAAGGTATTTATCAAAAAACTAGTGAATTTGTAAAAATGGCCACTCCAATGGTAGTTAAGGTTAAGGATAGACCCTGTCCAAAGTTTAAGTGGCATCCTTATAAGTGTTGAGACCGAGCCCCTAGGTGCATTTTTGTTTGTACCATACAGAGTCTTGCACATTGAAGATATTAGGGCTTATATACATGCCAATATTGAAGAGTTAGGAAGCTCTCAAATGCTGAATTTGTATTCCAACCACATAGTTGGGGAAGACTTCACTGTTAATCAAAAATACAAAACCCTAGAAGTGAAGAAGTTTACACATTTTGTGAAATTTTCCATATTTGAGGAAAGCGAATGGGTGCGATATATTTTGAGCAGAGTTCATGCCGAGTTCATGTGGTTGAATATAACCTTCAAGATTATGAAAGAGGCTATAAGCACTATCACATGTCTAAATTCTTTCGGTGGTTTGCCAATCTTGAAATCTATAAAGAATTAGATGGTTATTGATAAAACAGGCGCAACATTTGATAGAAGGGCAATGACAATCGAAGATATTGTTGAAGTGGATGTGAAATTTGCATCAATGGTCATTGGCTACAAAGTTTACCACTCTAGCTAGGATAATTTAGTATCTGTTACGACCATTTATACAACTTATCAGATGGTAAAAGAAAATGCCAATTATGACTTGTGCGAGCTACTCATAAGTCAGTTGATGGAGAATCTGGGTAAGATTAAGAAGGACAAAAATAACTCTTTTAAGTATGGTAATTTTCTGCTGTGTTTATTCTTTTATTTCATTAGTGAGTTTTCGGGTGTTGGGAAAGTTCATTGGAAAAGTAATCAGCCTATAGCTTTACAAATAAGAGATATATTGTTTGGAAGCGGTGATTGTCAAACCCAAAATATTGTCCTCTAGGGGTACTTCAAAAACTTTTAGAATATGATGCATTCCAGAGAAAGAATACCTACCTCAATTGTAGAGAAGTACAAAGATACAATCTATTTCATGGTAGATATTGATCAATTCCATATGGAAGCTGCTGACCCCAGGACGATATGGATTATGCCTATGGGATATGAAGTAGAGGAGAACATCTTGAAGGTGTATGCAGAACATTTTTTGAGCATGCCTCTGGATCCAACAAAAGAAAGGTTTGGATCTTATGTAGAAAAGAGCATGCAAGTCCATGATCAATTACAGAAGCAAAAGATAATCAGAAGAGTAAGGAAAGAAGTAGAAGTGTTTGAAGAAAACATGGGCATACCTATAGAAAAATTGAAAGAAGCGAGAAGAAAGATAGATGAAGCTGAAGTAGGAAAAGAGTCAGCAAGAACTGAATTTTCTAGTTTGACAGGATCCTCTGCCATACTAGATCAACAAGGAGTTCCCCACACGCTCTTGCAAGCAATCCAATTCTTGTGCAAACCCAAGACAAGGGTTCTGGTAAAAGGAAGAAGAACAAGAGCTCAAGAACCTATGAAACCATCTCAGAAAGTGAGGAGACTAATTCAGATGAAGTTGTGAAAGAAATGAAAAGGAAATATTCTAGTGAGGAAGAAAAAGGCAAAGAAGAAGGCAAAAAATGACATACTAGCTATGACAGTTGAAGAAGTTGAGAATACTGTTGTCAAGGATGGAAATATCAAGCCCCTCTGCAAATGGTATGAAATGTTTGATGAATCAGGTCAAATAAATCTTGGAGAGGCAACAATAAAACATCTGAATATTTTCAACAAAGTTCTTGTTAAAATTATGTTTGGTTTACCTAAGAGTCTGTATGATGTTTTGGAGGCAAGAAGAGTAAATGTTAGAACAAAAGAAGAGCATATGAGAAAAAGAATTCTTGTAGACTTGTGTCCAGAAATGTCTATTGAGGAGATGATTTCACTCTTGGAAAAAGCCAAGAGGGAATTCAAAAGAAAAATAAGGGTGAACAAACTTATGATCGGTGAAACTAGTATTGTTGCTGACGAAACCAAGAAAATCCTGGAAGCATTTTTGTCAAGAAACAAGATCAATGTTGAAGAAGTGAATGCTGAAGATGTTGTATTTGATCTGGTAAATGAGGAGGTGAATGAAGCTAATGAGGATAATCAGATTCCTCCTGATATGGATAGCACAGAAGCACCTATGGAAATTGAAGTTCCTAAGGTTGTATTAGTTGAAGAAAAGGAGACACCAAATGAAGAAGCCAAAGCTCCTAAAGTCAATCAGGAAACAGTTACTATGGAACCAAAGGTTGAAGAAGAAGAAAAGATTCAGGTTAAGGAAATCCTAGTGGAAAAAAGAGACACTTCCAAGGCAGTAAAGGAATCTCTAGTGGATCAACAGACGTAATTTGATCCTAAATTGGTTGAAGGCCCAATCAATCTATCCACCTTGTCCCCAATTCAGATAATGAAGGTTGCATCAATTACACAAGCTAAAGCCAGTGAGAAGATTCAAAAGTCTCACATGGAGGACATCAAATTATTAAGTCTCGAATCTAGAGTTCTGGAGAGAATTATGCCAACTCATGTTAAGGATCTATCTAGTTCCTCTTCCAATGAACTGAAGAAGCTCATAAATACTGTAAGTACTCATTTCGAGTCTCTTGAAAAATTAGCCATAAGCCATTAACCCCAGTGGTCATGTCGCTGACGGCTTAGCCAAAGCCTTTCATTAAATACTAACATAAATAAAAATATTTATTAGGGGAGAGAGCCCAGTAGTCGTGTGGGGTGCAAAATAAAAAAAATTATTAGGGGAGAGGGCACACTCAATCGTGATGATAATACCCAGTCTTACCACATATTTATACTATATATTGTAAATAAATAGTCCAAATGTAAATAAAGAAAAATAAGCCATGGTTAAAGTGTAGAAGGAGTTTGATGGAAAAATATTTAGTTGGTTAAAAGAAGTGATTGCTAAGGATAAAACTCTATTAGCCACCTATATGAAGAATATTCAAGATTCTATATCTAAAGGTGGAAAGGCCTATAAGTCATGTTTGATTTTGTCCAAATTCACTAAAGACAATAAGAAGGTGAAGGATCTTGAAAAATAATTGGAAACCATTTCTGATGCTTTTGATCCGTTAGTTGGCAATGTTGGTGAGCAAGAAGGTCAATTAATATCTCTACTTGAAAAAATAATGAGTTTGAAGCATTAAAATGACAGGATTGTAGGAAGAGCATGTGAACTTAGAGGACTAATTGGTCCAAAGATTGAAATAATGGTGAATGATTTAAAGGAATCCAAAGATGCTATGGTAGTTAGTGACCCAATGAATCTGGAGACTACAGAAACTCAATATTATTTAGTTTGTGGTCACATAAAAATTCTAGAGAGTTTCAAAAGGGTTTGGGACACAAATTTGAGCGTGTTGAATAGAGATTTTGCAGATATTTTCCAATTTGTGTAAGTTACCAGATCATGCCTGTACAGTTTGAAATTTTGTTATCTTTTTGGTTCCCAAAATTTTCCATTGATGTCAAAGGGGGAGAGTTGTACAATAAAAAATGTATATTTTTCTTAGGGGGAGTTGCATTTCTAAGCTAAGATTGAAGATTCTTTTTGAAATTTTGAAGTGGTAGTGTAATTCATGTTGGTACTGATCTGACACTTAGTCATTTTTCACTAAGTGTTGCCATCAATACCAAAGGGGGAGATTTTTGGCAAGAGACACTAAAAATATACTTTGGTTTTGTCATTGATGGCAACCATAGTCGATGATTGGTTCCACACATCATCACGTACTTCCACTGGTAGACAGATTGAGGACAGTCAGGAAGAATAGAGCATCCGACAGTTTTGTGTTCTGTGATTCTCATGCAGCTTTTCTATTGTTATTTTGAGTTGTGGATCTTATGGGAGGTTAATCAATGTATTTCTTGTGTTGTCCAAAATTCTTTGTGCCTTGTATCAAGTTGTATGCAAGTTGGGAGGTCCGGTTGGATATCTTTTTGTTCATCAGTATTTTGTGGCTGACCTAGATGATTTTAAGTGTTGTGGATATTCGAGGAGTGTCTACTCAAATGTTTTTGTGTTTGATCATCTTAATTTGGGTCTAAGCTAATTTATGATCGACCATTGTGGGTGTGCATTGAATATTATTCATGATTTGATCTGACAATTGTAAATATTCTTAAGTTTTATTGAAGCCGACAGGTTGAGATTAAATTCTTAGTCGCATATATATATAAATGTTCAATTATATCATTTTGTGTATGTAGAAGGTGTGTCGATGTGTGTTGCAAATATCAGAAGGGTGATTGAAAAATTTATGCATAGTTTCACTTGTGCATTAAAGATTTTGTGGAGCGAGTTAGAGTAGAGCATAGCAGAAGTGAAAAATTAGTCAGAAGGACAGAAGATCGACTACTGTGCCTAACCGGAACTGTAATCAAGCATTTTTAGATGCTATTCTCTCAGTTCATTCTCTTGGATCTAATCTAAATCTTTGTAATGAAGTGTACATTTCTATTTTGAGCAGTGAGCTCTAGGTAGTGAGCCTAAATTCAAGTGCATTTTCTTATTGTAAACTTCTTTTTGAGTATACTCAGATCATATTGTGGATTAGAAATCCACTGTGGTTTTTCCCCTAATAGGGTTTCCACATAAAAATCCTTGTGTTATGGTGTTGTGGTTTTTTAATTTTTGTTTTTGAATATTTCTTTTGGTTGAATGTTTTAAGTGGGTTAAAGATCAGAATAATAAATCTAAATTTTACACAACATTGATTCACCCCCCTCTCAGTGTTGCTTGTTTCCAACACTCTTGTCTTGCACTAAGTGGGGGGCAAGGGGTTTGATAGCCTTGTCCTCGTATGTCACTTTTGGTTGCCTCCTTTGGCTAGTCGTTAACCTTTCATGAATACATAAGAGCAAGCTTGAGACGTGGACGGCATGCCTTACGTTGGCTCGCATGACATACTTCTCTCTTTCATGATGTAGCTTATCAAAAACATATGACTTGGCATAGGGATTTCCAGGTAATCTCTCATGTCTTCCTCTTTCTCTTCTTCTACTTTAAAGCAATTGATCACAGTACGGGTGCTCGCAACTACTTTAAAGTGGGGGCATACATCACCACTCACATTTCATTGTGTTATTTTCTTTTTCTTGTGATTCCCTCTCTCAGAAGCATTAGGTGCAATGTTGCCTAGGATGAGATGGTTTGCACCTATCATCTCTTGGAGACATTGGGCATGATGTTCCCTAAGATGAGACATTGCATGAATTAATCAAAATCCTTTTGAACATCTTTTACATTTTTTTTCATTTTGCATTTTTGCCATCTTGCATAATGCAGCTTGCATGACTGTGGTACTTTGTATTTTTGTTTTTATTTCCTTGTGGCACCTTGTTAAAGCTATCAATGAGTATAACTTTAACATGGTTGAGCAGGAAGCCCACCTAGTAGCATGAATTTTCCCCATAATCACTTTTGTGTTTGGAGTGCATACCAACTAGCGTATGTATCTTACCTTTTTGGGCTTTCTCACCCCGCAAAAAACTAGTTCCTTGGCCCCAGAGTGAGTATGTTGTGGCCTTCTCACCCCGTAGATGACCTAAACTTTTGTGGCCCCAGAGTGAGTCCATCTTGCCTTTGCATGATTTTGTATCTTGGGGGCTTGACCTACATGTGGATCTCTCTTGAATGTCTACTTTAGTGTGAGTTTGAAGCAAGTTCATCCTCTCACTAAAGTGGGGGCTAAATGTGTCATAGAAAAAAGGACCCTTTGCTTGACATGGGATTAATTCATGATAAATTGGACTTAATGAGGCCTTGATTTAGGTGTTGTGAGGCATTTAATGCATCCACACTAGGTCTTGGACCCTTATAAATTGAATAACATGGTTTTAATGATGTCTTGTGAATGTGTTGTGAAGTGTTGTAAGACATTTCTACTCTTCTAGACACATTTTATTATAATCCATATAAATATTCCTTTTTATTCATCATCAAGTCCTATTTTGAAGTGTTGTAAAGTCTTGTAACAAAATTTCATGCTCTCCTAGGCACATCTTCACTATTTATCCCTTCTTATGATTTATTTGACCCCTTTATGCCCTTATAAGGCCTAATTAAGTACATTTTTGAATGTAAACTAGACAAACAATATTAAATGCAACTTAATTCCCGACACTTGTTTTTATGTCCTAGGTGGGACCCATTTTCCATGGGTGGCAAATGAGTCCCCCTTGGCCCCAAATTCAAAATATTTTCAATTTCTTTTTGGGTTTTTATTTAAAAAATACTTGATGTCAGCCTGCGATGAGGTATGAATGGTTACTAAGGCACAAGAGTCTATAAATAAGTATTTTTATCCTCATTTTACATCTAACATCTCATTTTTACATCTCTCATCATTAATTCATCATCTATTTTCTCATCCAAGACAAGCAACTTAGGGTTTTTTATTCCAAGGAATTAAGAGACCAATTTTTAGACTTTCAAGGGAAGGTTCTACATGTTATGTTGTAGAATTTCAAGATAAATCATCATGGAAAGGTAATCTATTCCATTGTTGCATGTTTCATTCCTTTCTTTCATCATTTTGGTTTAATTACCTAAACGAGGTTTGACCAAGGTAAACCCCCATGCCCTAACAATCAACATTTCTTCTTCTCTTGTTATGTGTTTGAAGATTTAGGTCCTTTGGAAGCTCAAAAATCATTGATGATAAAGTTTCAAAGTCATTAAAATCATATCTTCATCATCCAAGTCAAAATATCAACAAAAAGGAACTTTCAGACCTGAATCTGAAAATTTCAAGAGTGAACACCTGTAGAGAGAAAAAATGTAGATCTAGCTCCATAGATTCAACTCTTGATTCTATAGATCCCTGTAGGTGGACTAATTCACCATCCATGGAGAATGAGTCCCATCTGTAGGCCTAAAAAGTAGTTTTGTTAGAATTTAGCTCCCAACAATCAGAAACCAGTTTCCAGAACTTTTCACCAGAAGCAGGACTGATTCACCATGCATGGAAAATTAGTCCCAGTTGCCATTAATAGTGACTTTTGGAACCTTCCAGAACCTTCCAGTAACAAAAATTTTCCTACACGTGCACTCTATTCAGTCTCATAAATTTCTATTTTCATCTATTTAAGTTAGTTCATATTTACAATCAACAATGTGTTTTCCAACATCTTGCATTAGATTAGTTTACATTCATTTATTTTCATTTATAAGGATTCCAACACATCTACACACAATTCACATCCATTTCCCATTCATCCCTACATTACATTTGAATGAAACATCTTGCATTTTGGCCCATCTTTCCCCTTTTAGGTGAAAAACCCTAAAAGAGAAAGGAAGGATTTGGGTGCCAAAATCCTATGTTTCATCTGCATAACAAAAATCATACAAAATTGTATATGTACAAGCATGCTTCTACAACTTACATAAACTTGAATATATCTAGAAAATTACTCTTCAACAGGCTCAAACTAGTGTCCCAACTCTTTTTGAGACTCTCCAAAATAGTCATGTGGCCACAAAATAGGTAAGATTGCATCTCTGCTGACTCAACGTTTTTTGGATCACTGACAACCATAGCATCCTGCACTTCCTTGAATGCACTAAGAATTGTGTCCAACTTAGGACCAATCAATCCTCTGAGCTCACAAATCCTTTCAACAATTATTCCTTCTTCATGCTTCAAACTTTTGATTTTGTCAAGTAAAGATATGACTTGATCTTCTTGCTTGCTCGTAGAAATGATTAGAGGATCAAATGCTTGAGAGATATCTGCTAACTGTTTCTCATACTCCTTCATTTTATTCTTAGTTTCCTTAGTGAACTTAGATAATGATAAACATGAATTATTAACCTTTCCACCTTCAAAAAAAGTACCCTGAATATTGTTTTCACAAGTAGCTAACAAAGATTTATCATTAGCAATCATCCCCTTCAATCTATTGAACATTTTAGCATCAAATTCCTTCTAAACCTTATCCATAGCTGACTTCTCAAGTGACTAAAAGTGAGTACTTACAGAATTGAAAAGTTTCTTTAGCTGACTGGATGGAGAATCAGATGAATCCTTGACATATGTAGGCTTGACCTTCTCTAGGATACCGGATGCAAGACTTAGCAACTCACTGTCCTCAATGCAAGATTTCAATTTCTCCTCCCTTGCCTTGGCCTGAGCAAATGATGCTACCTTTAGCTTCTCAATGGGAGATAGAGTGGCCAAGTTGATAGACCTTTAACTAGTTTAGGATCAAACTCCTCCTATTGCTCTTCCAAAATATCCTTTACTGCCTTAGCAGTGTCTCTTGCTTCCACAAGAATCTCTTTTACCTCAAGTGAAAATGAAGTTGAAGGGCCATGCTAGTATTTGGTGGAAAGAGGTCCAGTTGGAAAGAAATCAAAGAGGAAAAGGAAAGATCACCAGATGGGATCGCATGGTAGAAAAACTGAAGAAGCAATTCATACCAGTGGACTACGAGTTAGATTTGTTGAAGAAATTATAAGGGTTGAAGCAAGGAAGTAGATCTGTGAAAGAATATACTGAAGATTTTCACAAGATAATCATCAGAACATGTCACATAGAGGCCAATAAGGAGAAGGTGGCCTGATATCTCAATGGGTTACGACCAAGCATTCAGGAGGAGTTAAGCCTAGTCAGAATGACCACCATTGAGGAGGTGTATTAGTTTGCTTTGAAGGTTGAAGAGAAGCTGAACAAAAGATTTGATGGCAATCAAAAAGGATGAGGAGGTCAAAGTGGAAGGGGCAATGGAAGACCTTTAGGAAGTCAAAATGATGATGAAAAGAAAAGTGAAGATGTGGGTACTAGCCAAAGCCAAAGGAATGACAACTTCTACCGCCCTCATGATCAAAACAGTGGTGATCAAAGAGGCAGAGGATGAGGGAGATATGGATAAGGATCTAGAAGAGGTGGTTTAGAGGAACATGTTTCCAGTGTGGTGAAGAAGGGCATCGAGCCTATGAATTTCCACAACACCAAGGAAGGGCAGACAAAAGGCCATAAGGTCATGGAAGGGTTGCACATGCAGATGAGGAGGCCCAATCTAAACATTCAGATGATCTTGAAAGGGGAGAAGCCCTAGTGATTAGGAAAGCCCTGGTGACTGAGGAAAAGGAACCAGAATAGAGGAAGAATCTATTTCGCACAAGGTGCAAGTGTGAAGGAAAATGTTGTGATGTCATTATTGATGGTGGGAGCACCGATAATCTGGTGTCAGAGGAGATGGTCACAAAGTTGAAGCTGAAGAGGGAAAGACATCCGCATCTGTATCAGATTGCCTGGTTGTAGAAAGACCACAAAGTTTTGGTCAATGAGCAGTACCTAGTAAAGTTCAAGATTGGGAGCTACCATGATGAGGTACTTTGTGATATCATCCCCATGGATGCATGTCACATGTTGTTGGGGAGGTCATGGCAGTTCAATAGGTGAGCTATACATGATGGCCATGCAAACACTTATTCCTTGACAAAGGATGGGGTTCGTCACAAGTTGAAACCCCTGAAGGAGACCGAAGAAAAGGTATGCAGTAGTGCTAGAATTTGTTATGTAGATGGAAGAAATTTTTAGAAGGTATGAAGCATGAGCATGTGTGTTATGCATTGATTCCTAGAGTGAGTAAGGAGGATAGTGAGAAGGTTCCGAAGAAGTTTCGATGTTGGATGAGTTTCAGGATATTGTTTCTGATAATGTACCTAAGGGTTTACCACCAATAAGGAAGATCAGTCATCAGATTGACTTGATTCCTGGAGCCAGTTTTTAAATAAGGCAGCTCATAGAATGACTCCAGAGAAAATGAGGAGTTGAACAGACAAGTTCAAGAGTTGTTTAGAAAGGGTTTGATACGGGAGAGTTTGAGTTCATGTGCAGTACTTGCAGTACTAGCACCAAAGAAGGATGGGGAGGAGGATGTGTACAATTCCCGAGCCATAAACAAGATAACAATCAAGTACGATTTCCGCCAAGGATGGATGACCTCGATGGACTCTTTGAGTGGAGCTCGGTACTTCACAAAGATTGATCTAAAGAGTGGATATCACCAGATCCGGATTTGAGAGGGAGATGAATGGAAGACTGCCTTCAAGACCAAAGAGGGCCTGTACGAGTGGTTAGTCATGCCTTTTGGACTAACCAATGCACCGAGCACATTCATGTGGCTCATGAATGAGGTACTAAAATAATTTCTAGGAAGTTTTGTTATTGTGTATTTAGATAATATTTTGATTTTTCAGTAAGATGTTGGATGAGCATCTGATGCATATTCGGAGAGCCTTTGAGAAGTTAAGAGAAGAGAAACTATCGATTAATCTGAAGAAGTGCAGTTTTGTGAAGAGGGAGTTAGTGTACTTGGGGTTTGTTGTTTAAGCAGGTCTCAAGATGGACCCAGAGAAGGTGAAGGCTATTATGGAATGGCCTACCCCAAGAACTGCTACCGAGGTGAGATCTTTCCATGGTTTGGCTAGTTTCTATAGAAAGTTCATTAGAAACTTCAGTAGTATTGGTGGACCCTGACTGAAACAATGAGAGGGGATAGAAAAGAATTCAAGTGGAGCACTGGAGCGGCAAATTTTTTTGAACTATTGAAGTAGAAGGTGACAAAGCAACTTGTTCTAGCCCTCCCAGATTTCAACAAGGTGTTTCAAGTGGATTGTAATGCTAGTGGTTGTGCTATTGGAGTAGTGTTGAGCCAAGAAGGTAAGCCCATTGCCTATTTCAGTGAAAAGTTAAGTGATGCCAAGAGAAAGTATTCTGTATATGATCAGGAATTTTATGCAATATTTCAAGCATTAAAGAAATGGAGACATTATTTGTTGCCGAAGGAATTTGTTCTATATACTAATCATCAGGCCTTGCAGTACCTAAATAGTCAGGGAAAATTAAATCAGAGGCATATGAAATGGGTAGAGTTTTTGCAGAGTTATACCTTTGTTTTGAAACATAGGAGTGGGAAGTCAAATAGGGTTGCAGATGCCTTAAGTAGGAGGCATACATTGATGACAAAGATGTAGATTGAAATGGTTGGGTTCAATGAACTCAAGACTTATGTAGAAGATCACGATTTTGCAGAGGCTTGGAAAGCTTGCAAGGAACCTGTTACAGTGGACAGGACAAGGTGGTTGGATTTCATAATCCAGGATGGCATGTTATTTAAGGGAAGTCAATTGTGTATCCCGAGGAGTTCCATGAGGGAGAACCTGATAAAGGAGAAGCATAGTGGAGGAATGGCGGACATTTTGGTCGGATAAGACCATTGCCATTATCAGTGAGCATTATTATTGGCCTCAGTTGTCACAGGATGTGAAGAAGTTTGTACAAAGCTGCAGGGTATGTCAGATGGCTAAAGGAGTGAGCCAGAATCTGAGGCTTATATCAGCCCTTACGTACTAGAGAGGCCATGGGAGGATATAAGTATGGACTTTGTTCTTGGTTTTCCAAGGACACAACAAGGGAATAATCAGCCTTTTGTGGTGGTTGATAGGTTTTCAAGATGGCACATTTCATTCCATGTAAAAGACCCATGATGCACCACATTGTTGACTTGTTCTTCAAAGAGGTGGTGAGGCTACATGGTCTGCCAAAGAGTATTGTTTCAGATTGTGACACCAAATTTGTGGGGTACTTTTGGAGGACCTTGTGGAAGAAGCTGAAGACAGAGTTGAAGTTCAGTTCTGTACACCATCCACAAACAGATGGGTAGAAAGAGGTTGTTAACAGGAGTCTGGGTAACCTACTGAGATGTTCGGTAGGAGAAAAACCTAAGGGATGGGACTTGATCTTACCCCAGACATAATTTTCTTACAACAATTCTGTCAACAGAAGCACTAGTAGATCACCATTCCAGATTGTGTATGAAAGTAGCCCTAGAACAACTCTAGAATTGAGGAAGATGGACCAAGAGAAGAAAATAAGTGCTAAAGCTGAAGATTTTGCAGAACACATCAAGGATATACATGAGAAGGTAAGATAACATATTCACAAGATGAATATGTAGTATAAGGCTAAGGCAGATCTGAAGAGGAGGTATAAGGAGTTTCAGATTGGTGATGAAGTGATGGTCCACTTGAGGAAAGAAAGGTTTCTAGTGGGAACATATAACAAATTGAAGATGAAGAAGTTCAATCCCTATAAAATTTTGAAGAAGCATGATTCATGGAATGCATATGAGGTAGAGTTGCTAGATGGATTCAACATTTCCCCTGTGTTCAACATTTCAGATTTAACAGAGTATCATGAAGGTGGCGCAGAGGAAGTACCAATGATGGAATAGTGTGGGATTCCAGCACCTACTTCAGAAAAGGAGGAGATTGAAGAAATCCTGGATATTCATGTGGGAAGGAGTACCATGAACAAGCAGTATGAAGAATATCTGGTGAAATGGAAAGGAAGGCCTATTGAAGATTCATCTTGCTGCCTAAGGCAGAGGATGACTGTTTGGGTTTTCCTCCACCCTCTGAGACGTGACGGGGTCACTTTCCAAATTACCCTGGGTGTCTGATGCAGGAGCATCTAGTGGTGTAAGGGCCATCTTGCATCACCCAAAAATAGTTAAATTTCAAGTTTCTCAGTTTTTAGATGTTTTTACATTTTTGGATACACTTTTTGTCATAATGAAATTCCCAATTTATAGTTTTTATTTTCTTTTCCTGGGTTGAGAGATATTGCAGTTTTAGTTTTCCAGATTTGCACCTGAAAATCTTTCGAGTTGGATTTGAGGCACTTAGAGTTCCCGGAACGGCCTCGAAACTTTCTAAAATTGGTGTAGTGGATTTTAAGCGCATTACTGACTTCTAGACCTTTCCAATGGTTCAAACAGTTCGTGAATCAGAGCCCCAGATCAAAAGTTATGGCCTCGAGAAGTTGGCGCACTTTCTAGAAGATACAATTGCAAATATTTTTTAAAATTTGAACTTCAAGTTGTAATTTTTCGGCGCCAAACCGCCTAAGCTCAAATTTGAATGTTGTTTTGGCTCCAAACTAAAGAGGAGCTCTATTTATGGGCGGGTTTCTAATTTTGGGCAACTTTTTGGGGACAAGCTCACATATTGTGAAAGGGTTATTCTATACTTGTCTGTAACTTGCATGTGTTGTAGAACTTGGGGATTTGAGATCCTCTGCATGTAAGAAGCTCCATTTTTTGAATAATAAAATTTCTCTTGTTTGTGGGTTATTTTCTAAGTCTCAGGCTGTGCCCTCATTAGTGCTATATATCTCTAGGGGTTAGGGGTGGACAATAAACTATTTGCACCCCCTAGGCCTATTTATAGGTTCAAACCTTAAAATTTTCCCCATGTTAACACCTTTTCTCTCATTTCTCAATTTATTATCTATTTTCCTCTATTTTTCTTCCATGGCTCCTCATTTTTCCTCCTCTACCAAAATTTTCTATCTATTTCTTCTTTTGGAGAGATCCCTTAAATAAGTTGTTTTTGAGAGACTTGTCAAGGGGGAATCATCCCACTATCTTATCTTCATTTATTCCAAATGACAATAATAGGTTGCTCCAAGTACTATATTTTATTTTTCCTTGAAACAACACTACTCCTGTTAACTTACAACACCATTTTAAAGAGGGATAAAATGTAGACACCTAAAATTCACCTTCAATCATTCAGCTTCATCCTATCTCTAATTAATTTATTAATTAAATTAAATTAATTAATTATCCTAATTATCCTTTCAATATTAATTGAATAATTTTTATTATTTAATTCATCCATATCATAATTCTTGTAATACTCATTAGAAAAAATATGATTTTTTTTCTAATTAACTAATCATTTTCTTAAGGTTCAAACTCAACTAAATAAATCAAAAAATTATTTATTTGAATCTACTTTACACATTCATCCAAAAACTAAATAAATGATCACATGTTTTTTGTGCTAATGCTATGTTGATATTTTGAGATCTAACCACATCTATTCAATTTCATTCTTTGAGAACATATCAAGAAGGGATTTGGGTGCAACTCTTCTTTGTTAAGCTTAATCTAAGGTGGCGAAGGAGAATAAGGCATAATAAACTTACATTTTTTGTTTCTTTCTTTTTGTTTATGCTTTGATTTTCTCTCATCTATAGTTTACAAATGATATTGACCTTTATTTTATTATCTAAAAAATTTAATATCCGAAGAAAAGAAGGGGACTCTCTCTCTCTCTCTCTATTTTTATTAACATATCTTTGTTGTTGTTGTTTCAAACATCCTTAAGGATAAGAAACCTAAGTTATCTGTGCATGGAATTGTTATGCCTCATGAAGCATATGGGTGGGTTTGCCTCATTGAAGAAATCAAAGAGGCATCAAATGTTTGAAATGTGACTCTCAAATGTAGACGTGAATTTTCAATTTGAAGAACTTCCTTGTGAGGTTGATGATGTTGAAGATAATGAAGATTCATATGAATGCTTATTCCTTTAGTGTGAAACATTTCATCTTCCCCATGCTCATTGTGGTATAAGAAAGTTGTAGAGAAAGTAAATCAAGATGAATGAAGATAAAAAGGCTTTAGTGATTTTATTTTATGAATAGGCATTCATATCTATATTAAAATAAGATAAAATTGCACATATTCACAAAAAAAAAGTTTGGGTGGTAAAAAGGAACACCCCTAGAGTCACATGGGCAAAGCCCAGAAAGCATAAAGTCACATGGGCCATACCTAGAAAGTAGGAAATATAACAAATAAGATAATAAAAAAAGACGCTAGGTGGCCATGACAACACCAACAGAGGGAGGCGGGAGTGACGTTAGGAGGATCCCAACCATCATCACCCTTGTCTTTATCTTCTCATTGAGGAGAGAACTAGGAAACTTGGATATTCACATTAAGTACCTCAAATTTTTAATTTTACGTTGTTGGTTTAAATAAGTACTTGGATTATGTGAGTGATTCAAATGTGGATGATTACCTCAAGGATTATGACAAAGATGCATGTTGTTTGCTAACTATTCAAGAGCTTGATAAAAATGTATAAGTGGATATTAAGCCTTTTATTTTGATGAAGTTCATAGTTTCATTTTGGAGATGACATTGCTACACTTGATCTTGATGGATTTTTTTATGATTTGAATGCATGCAAGGAAAATAAGGAGTTATAGTGTTTGAGTGAACTTCAAAACTAATATGATGCAAATCACTTTGAGAGCTTTCATTTTGATACACATTAGAAAAATATATATGCAAATCAAAATTATGATCATGTTTATTATCTAAGCCATGTGAATTTGAAGTTTTTATTTCTTGCCTTGATTTATGTGAGGTGATTATTAATGATGATGAAATTTTAGGTCTATATTAGGAGGGTGTTTAGTATCTTGTGTGCTTAAATGAGACTATTGATCTTGTTATTTTACAACCACATGGTGCCCTAAATGTGCCAAAAGATATGTTAGTGTGGAAGAGATTGATTTGTGTTCACTATGACTTTGACTTTGGATTTAACTCTAAACCAAGTACAAGTTTTACACATAATTGAAAGTGATACATAGATCGAGAGATGTTATTTCCAATCTCAAGATAGTGCAAAAACAAATATGCATAAATCCAAAAACACCATCTTAAAAAATCATTTATATTCAAACTTAAAATTAAATACTCATTTATTTTCTTACATTTAATTTTGACTTACATATTAATCCAAATTGATTTAAACAGAATATACATTCTATTGAAATAAACTAAATAAAATAAATACAACCTCAATCAATATGTAAAAAATAATTATACAAAAATGTTAGTTATTAAATCTATTAAGATTTTGTCAATTAAAAACAAGTATTTTGAAGTTTCATTGGTAAAATATTAAAATATCAGTAGTTATCTAATATGGAAGTAATATCCTAGCCTTAACAATTATAGTGTCAGAACTTACACTCATTCAAAACTATTTAATATCACCGACACACCAAAAAAATCTTTGACAAAATATCATTCTAAGAAACTAATCGTGTACAATTATTATTCATTTTGACTGCTGACTATTTTTTCTACAAATTGACGGTCGCTGCCCACCACGCACAGGAGGAGGAAATGGAAAATCAGTAACTGACAGAACCACAGTTGACAGCAATTCTGTAGAATGAAATAAAGATAAAAATTGCCTGGAAAGTGTCGGAACAGCATTAATAATTACAAAATGAGAAGTCAATGAGGGTTGATTGTCGTGGTCCATTTTAGATCATTGAAGTTTGGATATTATGCATGCCATTTAAAAAAAAATATAAACGTGTATTTAAATCAACGTAAGAAAATAAAGTTGAATATTGATTTAAATAATTATTTTTCATAAGTAAAAAGTGATTTATTTTAATTTTATGGATTATCTAAAAATTAATTGTAACATTCAATTATCTATATGAATATCTAGAGAGTAAGTGATAGTCATTTAATAGTGACATTCAAGCATTTATAATGATATAGTGAATTGGTCAATTATTGTTAATTATTTGAAAATAGTTTATTAAACAGTGGATGATATACAACAACATACAATTCCTTGGGAAGATCATTTGGTTAGTGCATATAAAATCAATATATAAGATATGGGCCAATAGTGTATGGCCCCACTAATTGTTAAAAGATCTTCAACATCTATTTTTATTGAGTTAAGTATATTTATTTCCTATTTACATTTTCTGCACTCAAATATTCTAAATTATCATTATCATCTCACCTCAACTCCTATTTATTTAGCTAAGTTGATTTGTGTATATTTGTATGCATCTTATTGGATTAGCCTAAGTCACACATTAAGGAAACCTTTGTTTTACAATTATGTACTTCCCATATAATTTGACTACAAATGGAATGGTTCATATCAATTACTTAGCTTTACTAGTTTTTTTTAACTTTTAATATAGAATTCTAGAAATTAAAACATTATGGCATATTAATCAAATAATATTGATGAAAAACTATTATCTAACAAATCAAATCTTGTATTACCCTACAAAATTCTACAAAGTTTATTTCATTCAAGGGTGTTTTGTCTAGGTACACATATTTTATTAAATTCCATCATGTGTGGACATGTGCTATGGTGTGAACACCACATGTAGAAATGTGGGGACATAGAACATACATAACTAATGCCAAAGAAACAAAGGGTTTAACAAGAGGTTGTGCAAGCATTCTTTTTGTTAGGGTTAGAGATGGCAGATCTAACAATTAAATGCAGATTTAATAAACAAAAACAGAGAAACTAAACATTCACAGAATAAATTATAACACAGAGATTTAACGTGGTTCACCCAATTCTGGGCTACATCCACCAAACCGCAGCCATCCAACACTTTTATTATCCAGAGTAAAAGAACCTCTTACAATCTTGCGAATAATCGCGTTTTTCATCATACTGAAATACCCATCGTGTACAGTATACCATGGGCTATACAGTATAGCATGATCAGTCGCCACATACCAACACTTTTTTTGAGACATGTCCTCACATTCTGCATGTCTTCATATTGCATTTGATTGACTATTTCATGGATATTAGGGGCTTCATTGAAGTTATTAATGACTTCATAGATTGTTGGTTATCTCTGATGTAGTCATGCTAACCTAAGAGGATTAACCATTTTCCCAAGAGCACAAATGTCAACTTGTGAATAATAGGCCAAGAATTTTGTAGGATTTCTTTACTTTAGTTATGTTAGGATTGAGAGGATAATCTTCAAATATTTTACAAAACAATTAAAGATAAATAAAATAATAATAGCCATTATTGGAATAAAAAAAAACTTGAGAAAATGGAATCCCAAAATGTGTAACTAGGCTTTAGTATACAAATTTGTAGGCTCAATAATTATCAACATCCTAAAGCATAAATGAGTGTCATGCATATAAATATTTATGAGTTAGATTTATGTCTCCAAAATAAATATTATACAATTTAATAACTTCATTCATGAAAAAATAAGAAAACAATATAACATAACCCTCTTTAAATTTATCTCTAATCGACTTACATAAGATGGTAGTGTTGTTGAACATATGTTGTCATTGATGTCAAAAGTGCTCACTGATGTCAAAGGAGTAATGCCAACAATTCAGTTAGAATTAAATATATCGGTACTTGTTGAAATCAAGGTGTATTTTTGTCATGTCATGTTAGTGTATTTTATAACAACACAAAAGACTGCTGAAGTATTCTTGTAGTATCAAAGTAAACCTATTCATGTTGATAGAGGTATCCAAAAGTATAATTCAAAATGTTTGAGATCAGTTATCCAAGCAAAGATATTTTTCTGGCAACATGTGAACATGATCTGTATTTCTTCCTATATGTGAATTTTGGTCTATGATTTGAATTGAGAGTATTTCTACACATGTTCTAACTTATTCTAGAGTTTTTAGAAATTATGATCAGTAGTCATAAATTTTGGAGTGATAGGTCACTATGGTGGCTAATCAATAAGGTTGTCATTTTAGAACTGTGTGGCAACAAATTGTAGTGTGTGTCCTTTAGGGGTAGCATGAGATGGTGAAATAGGTCCTGGTTAAGGTTCCTAAAGGAAGTGGTTGGCATTTACTATTCTTTTGGTGGTAACAAATTTGATTTAAGATCGATCTACTACACATTTTATGTAAATTTGAATTTAGGTCCACCTTAGCCAACTTGGCTAACTATGGATGTTGTTAAGGGATTCTTAACTGACATAAAATGATGTTAATGTAATTCGATGTATATAATGACTAATTAGCATACTTTATATGTAATTTTTATGTGTATGAGAGAGAAATTATATGAGCAAGTGTAATTCAATGGGAGTTACATTTGAATATGTGAGAACCCCTATCCTAGTACTTGCAAAACAATAAGAATGAACACATTAGCTTAGAGATTGCAAGTTAAAACAAGGATTCCCCATGGAATCCATTCACAAAGCTTAAATTAGGAAAATAACGACAAACACAATGAAAATGATTAAAATAAAGATTGAATCCTAATTAAGTAAGCAAATTCTTTATCCCATGGGGGAATTGGTGCCAATTTGATGTGAAAATTGGCCTTTTCCCAATCCCTATGATGCAAACTTGATGTGTTGATGACAATTGATCCACTTTGATGATGAAGAATGAGCGCTCCAAGCTAAAATTTGCATAATATAGCTATGATTCAATAATGATGGATGTAATTTGATAGATATTTGAGCATGGTAACTTTGCATAATTTGTGGATGATCAAATGAAGGATGAACCTCTTTATTTATAGATGAGTTTGAAGGATGAATGCCAAAATTTGAGCAATGTGGGACTAACATTCATCCAATGGCAAGATGCCACTTGTCAATCCATGGGTGGATGGAGGATGTGCAAGTTTAGAGGATTGTGCCAATAAATGCCTATTTTTGAATTTCAAATTTATTGAAATGACTTGCAAGAGGGAAGGGAAAATGCAATAAATGCCACATGGCTCAAGACAAAGGACATGTAAGATAGAGTAAATTCCTTGTTGGATGTACATGTCCACTTGGAATTTTTGAATTCAAACTTGGGGAATATTCCAAAAGATGCCTTGTGAGGAAAATATACATTTAATAAATCAATTAAATCTATTTTCATGTGCAACTTGCAAAATCTAGAGTATGGGACATGATGAGAGATTAAATTAATCAAGGTTTTAATTAATTTAATAGGAGATTAGATGATGTGACTTATTTGACTCAAATTTATGGATTTATTTATATCAAATAATGAGAAGAATGTGATAAGAGATTAATCAAATAAAGATTTTGATTTATTTAATTAAAAGGAGATGATTGTTAGATTAAATTAAACAATGTTTTAATTCATTTAATTTAATAGATAGAATTGAGGGATTTAATTAAATAAAATTGATTATTTAATTAAATAGGATAATTAGATTAGGATGATTAATTTAATTATCGAGAAGATGTGACTTAACTAAATAAAATGATTTATTTAATTAAGAGAAGAATATTGATGAATTTAATTAGATAAGGGGATTTGATTAAATGGTTAGACCGAGGGATGATTTGAACATAACAAAATGATGTTAGTAGTCAAGATCAGATGCACAATGCCAATTGGTACATTTTACATGTCTACATTTTGCCCCTCTTTGAAGTGATGCATTTGTTGCATTGGTTCAAAGAATAAACGATCTCAATCAAAGAAAAAAATATTGCTATTTAAAATCTTTCTACACTATTGCCCGACGAGAGAAAACATGCCATTATATTGCCCCCTCGAGAGATTGGATGAAATTTCCAATTTTTGGGTGATCTCACCAAAAAAGAGGACAAGGTGCCCGATAGGTCCAAAAAAGGCTCCAGGAGGCCAAAAACGTGTCTAAATGCAATAAAACGATGTAAAATAGGCCTCAACTAGTGAAAAACAGGTTTGGGGGTCTAAAACCCTAGCAGGATAGCCAATTAGGGTGAAAAAACCCTAATTTTCAAGCTTAAAAGGGGCCCGAGGGGTCACTTTCAAGTCATTTTCTCACACATCCATTAGCAACCTTGAGATTTGAGCTCTGATCTTCCAATGATATGGCACAATGATAGCTTCCCCTATAGATTTTGATTGAGTATGAATGTACTAGCAGCCACTCGACATCGGGGCACCAGTAATTGATCCTTACTTGACCTTTGTTTCTCATTTTTTGTGCATATTTAATGCTTTAGAAGTTAGGTCTTTCTGTAGCGGTGCTATATGGTGCCGCTCAGAAATCAAATTGCACCACTCGGTGTGATATTGCACCGTGGTGGTGCAATTTGGAGTTTGAAAACTCTGTCGCTAAGCTTGTGGTCGGTGGAGGGATTTGAAAAGTGCGATGCAGCGGTTTGATGTTTGCTTAAAGCACATCACTAGAGAGAAAAGTGCACCGCGGCGGTGCAATTTTTCTATTTTCAGCCCTAGCGTCAGAGTTTGATTAAAAATCAAACTACAATGCCATCACAGATTCTGACACTGAAGTAGTTTTTTGAATGTTTGGCGAAGAATTTTTCAAAATTTTTAACATGATGACCTTCTTGATGTAGGATGCGGGGAGGGAGCTCTACTCTAGAGAGCACAGGTCGTGGGATCTCTTCAGCTATTTGCGAGACTTGAGTGATAGGGATCAAGATCGACTCCAGGTCATTGGGCTATGGTATATCGCCTATGCAACACCCATGTGCACTCACCTAGGGATGTTGTCAGCACTAGCCGAGAGATGGCACAACGAGACCTCTTCATTCCACCTTCCCACTGGTGAGGCCACCGTCACTTTGGAGGATGTTTGGTGCATTCTTCAATTGTTGATTCATGGTCGGCATGTGATTTTTGATATGGAGGAGGGGCATGACACCTGCCACAGAGTCCTCACCATAGAGGATGTTGTCATTTGCGAGGGGAAAATTGAGCTCGAGTGACACAGGACCCTAGCACCTCTGTTCCACTTAGTTGTTGTAGTAGTAATTGCGGGTCTCGTTGCCCCAGCCAGATGAGGCCGATACTTCAGTCCCAACTAGGGACTCTACTGGGAGTAGATGGTTCACGATAGGCCAGTTCATTTTGCTTGGGGGCCTATTCTTCTTGCTTCTTTATATAGAGATCTCCATGAGTACATGTACATGGATGGCAGGGCACTCAGAGCAGGGGTGACTCTTCTTCACATGTGGGCATGGGAGTACATTGTTGTACTTCAGCCACGAGTTGTAGTGGCGATGCTGCCAGACTATCCCCTCGTGTGGCGCTATAGAGGCGGTGTGTCCTTTACACACACAAGTGAGCACGAGATCCCCTATTGGAGGAGGGTCTTGGATGAGATTTAGGTATTCACATGGCATTCGTACCTTGGTCAGCCTGAATGGGCCGACGATGTTGATTAGTTGTTCTATGCCTACCAGGACCGCTGTATGCAGGGGCGGGAGCACACCATGATTGAGAGGTATTTTCTCGAGCATGTGCAATGCCAATTCAGTGAGCCCTAGGATCAGCCAGATGATGATTATGTGACCATCTTCACCTGCACCATGGCATAGATTTCATGAGGGTTGTATATTCCTGCTTTAGAAGCCGTTGAAAATTTTAGGAAGTTGGTAGCTCGGCTGTGGGCTTATGATTAGGGGCCTATAGATCCAGGGATGACACAAGCATACAGGGATTGGTTCCAACCTCCCCTATGATTGACTATTCCTGGTGTAGTCCCAGATCAATGAAGGGTGAGAGGCAGAGGGGGAGGATGAGGACGAAGGGGAAACACACAACAAGACCAACCACTAGTGAAGCTAGATCAGGAAGATGTGCACATGCAAGATTAGGAGCAGGCACCAGTAGATCCACCACCATGAGTCAGAGGTGAGGATCATCCCCAGGTGCACCCTTAGGTACAACCCCCTTGAATACAACCAACAGTACAACCAACAAGGTAGGTGGATCCTCGGGATGCATTGATTACGTAGTTATAGACTCAGGTGCACACTATGACAGCTGAGAGAGATCAGGCTAGCATTGAGAGGGACTAGGCTAGGGTTGAGAGGGATCATGCCATACAACAAAGACAAGCTATAGAGTTATAGGTGGCCATAGAGCTAGGATGAAGACAACAGTTGGAGAGCATGGTAGTTTTCTCCTCTGAGGGCACAGTGTTAGTTTGGTCTTATAGGGATGTCATTTGAGAGGCCGAGTACGATCAGAGACATTATCACGAGGCCGTACCCAGAGCAGGATGGGTCCTAGAGTATTCTCAGCAGACTAGCCACAGACCAACAGAGGGTCACGGTGACATGGGCGAGGGAAGCATCCATGGGGATAGACCTTGATTGAGATGATATGATACTTTTTTGTGCCTTATGGGCTCTTTTTTGATAGCCCGATGGGCCTTTTGTACTGATTTCCATACATGTACAGTGATCCAATTTATTTTGTACTATGATAGTTACATGATGATATATATGATCGATGATGATTTTTGATATGATGTGATGCGGTGTCATTTATTTATGCATATATGGATGATTCTATTTCTATATGTTGTGCAATGATGTTTATATGATGATATATGATGTATTTGTGGATGCATTTATTTTCAATGCTGTATGCATTATGATTATGACCAACAGATCTATATTATGTTGACCTATGATATGCAGATGCATTTATGTGATGAATGATATATGATGATGCATTTATGACATTTGACCTATTTATTCACATGATGATATGTGATGTGAAATATGATACGTAAAATGGTGTGGAAATGATCTATGTGGTATGCAAAATTATATGTGAATCATGCTTATATATATGAAATGATTATGGATGGATGTATGCTTTGCATGTGATGTATCTTTATGTTTCTATTTATGTTTATAATGATGTGAAATGATTTATGCAATGAATGATTATGATACTATTTATGAGATGATATGGATGATTAGTGGACAATATAATGCAATGTAGATGCAATGATGTAATGTGAATGAGATGGTTTCTTTAAGATGCTTAGAATAACAAATATTATTATCATGAACATATTAAATGATAATGTAATGTATGTGATGCATTGTATGTTGTGTACTATATGCAATGATATGATAATGATGTGCAAAGTGGTATGGTGATGCTTAATGAATGCAATGTGTGAGATGACCTTATAATGTTATGTATGAAATGGATTATCTATAATGCTTATGTACCTATGATGTATGTTTATGCGATAGGTGGTAATGTATATTATGCAATGATTTATGTGATAAATACAATGTGATACAATAAATGGATGCAATGTAATGTAAGTATCATGGATGTAATGTAATGAAATGAAATGGATGTGCTTATCTATGAATAATGCTTATAATTTATATGATGATGGAAATGCAATGTATATGTTTCCTACATGATATGTTTATGCAATATGTTGATGATTTGTGGATGCAGGATTGATGACGAGGATGGGTATGTGCAGATCATCATGGAAAAAATAGGCCCTTAAGTGGCAAAAAATTTAGAAAAGTCAGTGTTAGGCAGATTGACGTAAAAATTTGAATAAGTTATCTATATTATTTAAAAAATATGTAAGAATAGAATCTGTAGAAAATTGAATGTAGTTTCTAAACTACTAGGTTTATTTAAAAATAAGTAAAATCTATTTGGTGAAAATTTGAAATTTCAATGCAGTAGTACTTAAATTTTAGGGAAAAAATAAGAAGTAGGTGTCTGTCTGACCACCATAACCATAATAAAATGATAATATTTTTTTATAAGATTTTATATATAAGTAGAGGACTCATGTTTGGATGTGATGCATATTTTTTTGTAATTGTTTTCCAAGTAAATAATTAATTATGAATTTTTTATTACAACTTTTAAAAAATATAAAAACTCGTATGTTTGACCACCTTAACTTGGTCAAAACTTCATGAAATTTAATTTTTCTTTTTTTAATCCTATAGTATGTGAAGCATAAAATGTGATACCATTTGAAAGTTATAGATTTTTTTCAATCAGCCTATCGATTAGGACTTTAGTCATAATTCTAATAGAAAATGAATAATAATTATATATTAAATTCAAATTAAAGCATAATGTATATTGGTGGAAAGCTAAGAATCTCCTCTAAAAACCCTTTTCGTTTGATCAATTTTGGGTTAAAAAAAAGTTGTCAGCCAGATACCCTACAAATACCCATAATATTGCCACTTTTTGGCCCATCATAATCCTGCACATACCCGAATGATAACTGTCATAGTACCTTGTTAGCGCGATAAACAAGAAGGGACTGAAAGAGAGGAAGTCATTTCAACAAGACCTAAGATGATAAAAATGAAAATGATGATGATTACTTGCCGAGGAGTTGGGATTTTCAAAGGGCCAATTTCCTTATGTTTGATAACACACGTGGTATGATGCATCAAGGTATAGAAAACCAGGATGGCATTATACCTAATGAGATTTACTTTGACTTGAAAAACGGATAGGAGTATCCTTGTTCACACCTGACATATGAAAACCTTTCTAGGATTCATTTTGAGCATTTCAAACACTTTGGGCCAAAACATGGAAAGGTATAACCTTTCAATGTAATAGTCAACAAGTTTTCCAAAACACCCTCCATACATAACTAACAAAGCAAGTATTCACCAATGTTATATTACAAGAACGTCCAACAAGCACTGCAAACAAAAGATATTGATTGTTGCCCCATTCCTATTTCTCTAAATCCTTTGTTCAGATATCATTGAGAAGTCCTTGGAATGAGTGCAATAAGATAAGTCAAAAGAAAAAGACAAAGTAAATAAACAAGCTGATGTTCTTCAATACCGCTAACCAAAAGAGGATATGTTTTTAAGGATAAAAACCAAAACTATTGCCAAAAGATAACGCCCATTGTAGGAACGATGCATCCTAGGACATGTTAGTGGATGGTGGCATGTCATTTTGTTTATCCTAAGGTGTTTGTTCAAATGATTGATATGGGCCAAATAGATGATAAGTTATTGACACAAAGAGTTGACCAACTTGTTTACGTACTGACTTACACCTAAGACTTGACGTTTTGAGTCTTCACTTTTCAACTACTAGACTTGTTTCTGATTATCTTACCAAAGATTGAGGATGACAATTGTTTATTATGAGTGATATTTATTGCAGGTGTAAGCGAGATGAGATGGATGGATTTTTTCAAATATTTGGATGTTTTTGATCTTTTTCAATGTTTTGAGGCTATTTTTTGGTATTTTTGAGATTTTGTAAATGTTTTGATTTTTGATTTTCTAGATGTTTTGGGATTTTCTGAGATTTTAACCAAGGGACTAACCTAAAGACCTATCCTAGGGGCATTGGGGGCTTATCAACAGATTAGCCTTGCTTACGTTATACATGTAGAGACCACATAGTTCAACTGACAAGTTGGTCGATTTACAGATGAAGATATACATGATGAAGTGTTAGTTTATTATGATAGACTCCTAAAGGACTGACCTAAATGTCTTGGGGGATGATCAAAGATCAACCTTGACTATGTTCAAGCTTAGAGATGATGTAGTTCAACAAGACAACCTTGTTTTTGAGTTTTTCTAAATTTTTGACCTATTTTGGGATTTTGATATGTTTGGATGTTTTTTGATTTTTTGATTTTTTGATGTTTTTGTTGGATTTTCAGATATTTAGGACTTCAAGATCATACATGAATTTGATCCGATGACAACATACCCCCAACATGATGCAATAGACTACTCTAATAAAGGTAGGAAAAACTAACCTTGAGGATGGGCCGAGTAGTACTAGGAGGTATCATGAACGAAAACAAGACCAAGCTATGATGCGGTTGCAGGTGGATGAATGATGAATGGAGATTTGAATGCGATGGATGATGGAAAGTGATGAGTGGATGATGCAGAACAAGCCTTAAAGATCCTGGTGGATGGAAAGTTCTTATTTACACAAGGCATCTGTTTGTTAGGTTTTCACTGAGGTACTTGTCCAAAGTGCCACCGAAGTGGTTTTCACTAGAGGACAATTTTTTTCTTTACTATTTTTTCAATCCTTTTTTCTAATTTTTTTGGATTTTTTTCTTTTTGATTTTCTTTTTTGTTGTCACCGAGATGCCTATTTTCTAGGTTTTCACCAAGGTAACCATTTTTTTAGGACATTTTCTGATTTTTTGGTTCTATACCTTGAAAGATTTAGGCATAATTTTTTTTGAGATGGGAGCTATTCATATGCTCCTGCAGAGGTTCCCCTTTGGGTGTTGATAGCTGATATGCCCCTGATTTGTAACTTGCTATGATGACGAAGGGTCCTGACCAATTAGGTTCAAACTTGCCTTTGCTGCTTGGGTTTGGGACATTTTTTCTAATTTTCCTTTAGGACTAGCTCTTCGACTTGGAACATCCTGCTTTTGATTTTCTTATTGTAGCTCCTTTTGAGTCTATTCTGATAGACTTGCAAATGATTCAAAGTGTCCATACATCACTCATCCAATAGTTCTAGCTTGTTTAATCTTGATACCTAGTACTCTTCATCCGTTATGAGGTTTTGTAGTGATATCCCAAGGGATGGAAGCTCGATCTCAATGGGAAGTATCGCTTATGATCCGTAGACCAGGGAGAAGGGGGTGACACTAGTGGGTGTGTGGATACTAGTTCGATAGGCCCAAAGGGTGGGATTAAGCTGCAGATGCAAGTCACGACTTGCATTATTGACTATCTTCTTGAGGATTTTTAGGATGGTTTTGTTTGTAGCTTATGCTTGGCCATTGCTTTGGGGATAGTATGGGGTGGAGAAGCGATGTTGGATATTGAATTTCTTGCACAAGTTGCGAAAATCCTAATTTTTGAATGGTGTCCCTATATCTGAGATAATGGCTTGTGGGACATTGTAATGGAAAATGAGATAGTTTAGGATGAACTTTGAAATTTGCTTCCTAGTTATGTACATCATGGGTATGGCTTCTACCCACTTAGTAAAGTATTCTGTAGCAGTAATGATGAACATATGACCATTAGATAAGGTCAGTGAGATTTTCTCGATGAGATCAAGTCCCCACTGTGAAAAGGGCCATGGTGTGCTGATAGGATGAAGCTCTTTAGCTGGAGCTTGGATGAGGTCCCCATGTTGACATTGTAGACACTTTCTGGCATAGTCATGTGCTTCTTTTTCCATAGTGGGCCAATAATACCCTATCCTTAGCAGTTTCTTAGCTATGGTCATCCCACTTGAGTGCGAACCACATATATTGTTATGTACTTTAGTTAGAGAAATTAATGCCTCCTCAACATTTAGGTGGCGTAGTAGGGTTCCTTCTATGCTTCTACAATATAGGGTATCTCCTAGGATGACAAATCTAGATGCCTTTTTTACAAAGGTTCATTTTAGGTTTGAGGGTAAATTAGTGGGTATGATTCCTATTCGAAGGTATGTGTAAATGTCGTGCTACCAAGGATCACTAGGACCAATGATTTCGCACATGAATTTTGATTATGGTACCTCGAATGCAGGAACAAGAAGCTTCTCTATCAGGAATTCATATTTTGGAACATTGTGGGGAATATCCAGTAAGGACCCAATTGTTGCCATGGCATCTACTGCTTTGTTGTTGGCTCTAGGAATCTGCTCAAATGTAATTTTGATGAAGTATTCTTTTAGAGTCCACCAATTTCTTGTATGGAGTGAGCTTGTCGTCCTTGGTTTGCTATTCATCATTCACTTGATTTATGATCAATTGAGAGTCTCTGTATACTTTGAGAGTTATAATCTTCCAATGTACCACTATTCTGAAACCTATGGTTAATGCCTCATATTCTGCAATGTTATTGGTGCAGGGAAATGCCAGTTTGTAGGACCTTGGTATACAATCCCCTTGCTAGGTGATAAAGAATATACCAGTTCCTGATCCATGCTGTGTGTATGAGCCATCAAATTATAGTTTCCAGTGGTTAGCTACATTGAGATTGAAAATAGATTCATCTAGAAACTCTGAGATTAGAGGATTCTTTGAATAAACTAGTGCTTTTGCAAGATTATTTGTGATAACTTGACCTTTGATTTCCTTTCGCTCCACATATTCAATGTCATATTCTGACAATATCATCACCCATTTGGCCATTCTTCCCATGAGCATTGCTTTTGACAATAGATATTTGAGGGGGTCGATTTAGGAAATGAGTTTTATCTTATGTGCCAACATGTAAAGTTTGAATTTTTGTGATGCAAACACTACTGTTAGGCATGCTTTTTCTATGAATGAGTAATTTAGCTCATGCCCAACCATTGTTCTGCTGATATTGTAGATAACCCTTTCTATTCCATTTTCATCATGTTGAGCTAGGAGAGCTCCAAGGGCTACTATTGGTGCTGATATGTAGAGAATCAATGGTTTTCTTGGGATTGGTGGCTTTAAGACTAGTGGTGTTAGTAGATATTCTTTGATTTTATTGAATGCCTCTTCACACTTGGTATCCCATTTGTACACTACTCCCTTGTGGAGTAGGTGAGAGTATGGGTTTTGTTTGTCTGCCAACCGTGCTATGAATCTTCAAATGGATTGGAGCTTACCTTGGAGACCTTTCAATTGCTTTAATTTTTTTGGTGCTTCCATTTCAAGGATTGCTTTTACCTTTGTTGGATCTACCTCGATGCCCCTCATTGATACTATATATCATAGCAGTTTTCTTGATTGTATGCTAAAGACCCACTTCTTTGGGTTTAATCTAACTTTGTACTCCTCCAGCCTATCAAAAATGGCACTAAGGGTTGCTATGTGATCTTCTCTCTTTCTAGATTTAGCTAGGATATCATCGACATAGTCTTCAACCATCTTATGAATCATGTCATGGCCCTCTGGTATGTTGCTCCTATGTTATTTAAGCCGAATGTCATCATGTTCCAACAATAAGTACCCCATGGCGACATAGTCTTCAACCATCTTATGAATCATGTCATGGAATATCAATGTCATGGCCCTCTGGTATGTTGCTCCTATGTTATTTAAGCCGAATGTCATCATGTTCCAACAATAAGTACCCCATGGACAAGTGAAAGTTGTCTTATTTTGGTCCTCTTTAGCTATCATGATCTGATTGTACCCTGAGAATCCGTCCATTAGTGATAGAATTTCATGCCCAGCTATCATGTCTACTATCATGTCGATGTTTGGAAGTGGGAAGTCATCTTTTAGACATGCTTTATTCAAGTCTTTGAAGTCTGTGCAGATTCTAATGCCTCCATTAGGTTTTGAAATAGGTACCAAGTTTGACACCCATTCTAGATAATCTATTGGTCAGATGAATCCTACATCTAATAGCTTTTTTAGCTCCATTTTGACCAATAAGGTGATCTACGGGTGCATTTTTTGAAGCTTTTGTTTGATAGGATTTGCTTCTAGATATACTGCTAAGTGGTGGACCACGATTTCTAGATCGATGCCTTGCATGTTAGCATAGATCCATGTGAAGTTTATTTGTCTTTCTCTTAGGAATTCTACTAGGAGCTCTTGTTCCTCTGATAGTAATGACTTCGCATAGAATGTGATATGTAGGGTTTCTTCTGTTCCTAAGTTGACCAGATTGCACCTTTCTACCAAGACTGTTGGTTTTTCTTGATGAATAGCTCTAGAAGGAAGATTGAATCCCCCATCCTCAAGTGCCTCAGAGAGGTTTTCACCATTGGATGTGTCCTTTCTTTTTACATTTCTTTGGTCAGAGAGTGCCATGGTGTGGTTTTCACTCAAAGACTTAGATATGATTCTTAATTTTTCACTTTTGCGACTGAAGGATTCAATCATTTCCCTATAATAAGCATGTGTATCTAACTCAATTGTGAACCCTGCTTTGTGATCCCCACATGGAATGTTATCCCGCAGTCCCATGAATTCTGAGAGTGCCTCACCATTTTCAAATGTATCAAGAATTGGTGGTCCTCGTTGGTCCTAGTCGATGAGTTGGGGATATACTAGGCGTATTTCATGACTTTGGTGGTTTGATTCAAAAGATAGGGTGCTAATAATGCAAAGAGTGGTATCCTTACATAACCTAGGTAGATTGGTCATGGTATCCTCATCATCGCTACTACTACAAACATTGGTTATATCAAACGTATAGTTATCTAAAACATGATCTGTGGATACTGGTAATCATAGTTCTATTGCGGTTGGCTAAGGAGGTTTATTAACTATTCTAACCAAAGGACTTCAACTATGTATGGTTATACTCAGAGGAGTACATCCAAGACCAATATTTTTTATTGTTCGCGTCTCCAGAATGATAGGTGTTATAAGCCCATTGTCGTTTTGTCCCAGTCTTTGATTTCTATTATAGCCCATTGCGACCATCATTTGCAAACCCTTTCTTCTATCATCCATTGGTAAATTAGCTACTGGTCTCTCATCTTGATATAGCATATGATATGGATCTACCTCAATAACCTCTTGGCCAAGGTCTCCCCACCTTGTGAATTCTGGAGAGTCCTCAGGGGACATTTGAGATGTGGAAGCTTTGTTTTCTTGTGGGTGTCCCCATGATCTAGGAGATTGTGGTAACTCTCCGATCACAAAAGCATTGTTAGGGAGCTTATAGTTTCCACAACCATTATCTTGGATGATGAGCTTAATGTCAAAGATGGTAGGGATGGTGGGAGTGGTGAGTGTCTCTATCACAGAAGTGGATGCGAGAGTGGCGGGATCAATGTATGGTGTGGATGGGCCCTCATCATTTTTCAGTACTTGGGGGATTTTATAGTATTTTTCTTCAAGGATTTTGCAATAGGAGAAGGGTTCAAGATCTTCATGGATAGTAACTTCTTGTCCCTCATGTGTGAATTTCTCATATTGATGGAAAGTTGATGCTACTTCCTTCATTGTATGAATCCATGGATGTCCTAGAAGGATGTTATATGGTAAGTCAAGGTCCAAGACCTGACAAGTGGTTTCCATGAGAGCCGACCCTACTTAAATAGGGATTTTGATCATGCCTTGGGATACTCTTTCTTGATCATCATATGCTCTTATTGTGATACCCTTCCTTTGTCTATAGAATCTGCTGGGATTTTCAATTGTTTGATGAGGTTGAGAGAACATATATTCAAACCCGCACCTCCATCCACCAAGATCCTTTTGACTTTTCACTTATGAACTATGAATTCTAGGTGAAGCACATGGTTGTGAGATGGTTGAGTGAGGAAATATTGGTTAGAGAATGTGAGAAGATTAGGCGTAATGATATTTCTGACCATAGCTTTGAATTGCTCTACATCAAGATCTGCAGGGATAGTGGATGAAGCTAATGCTTCCTCAAGGATCTTCCTATGGGTAGATGATATTTTAGCAACTCCATGATGGAGATTTGTGCTAGAGTTCTCTTGAGTTGATCTAGGACATTGTAGCCATTAGGGACAGATCTAGATGTAGGGATTCTATTTTTCTAAGATGATCCTGTGATGGTAACTTTTCTGCATCTTGTGGTGACTCCACAATCAACATGGGCACCTTTAATGGTGATGACCATGCAGTTTTCATCTAGGGAGGCAACGATAGTTTCATACACATGATTTAAATTTGCTTGGGTGCCTTTCCCTTTATTAGTGTTATTATTATTCCCTTTGTTGCCATGGTTGGGCATTAGATTTGTGTATATCTTAAGATCTTGGTTTCTTGTAGGTTGTTCCACATTTTTAATATTTTGATGAATGAGATCTTGAACTATGTTCTCTAATCTCATGCAACTATTTGTGGTATGGCCTTTGATTTTATGGAATTCACAAAGTTGATTTTCATTGTACCAAGGAGGTTTTACATCCGGTTCTTGGTAATTTTCAAAGGTAGGGTCCTTGATGAGTTTTCCATTTATCAACTTTTTCATGATGACTTCTAATGGTTCCCCCAAAGTAGTGTATTTTTGTTTGGGGTAATTCTTGCTCCATTGAGGTGGTTCCCTTTGATCATTGAGATTGTTGATTGTCGGATTGTGTTTTGGTTGCTGTGTTGTCTGATGGTTGTTTTGGTGTTGGATTTGGATTTGTGGTGTGGGTGTGTTTTGTTGTGGAGCACTAATGACAACTTTGGTGTTGACGACACCATCATTAGTAACATTTTTATTCCTTTCCCATGTGCAAGGTTTATCATTGTAATTGGAGGGTGGGCGGTTCTTTTATTGTTCGGGGTATGAAGTTGATCTTGCAAGTTGTGTCATGAGGGCTCGTTCGATGCTAAGTTCCTTGGGGATCAAATAATCATGTGTGGTGATCCCTCGTACCTTGAGATGAAATGCTAAGAGGCCATCAAGGTTGGATATGATGGTGTAAACTTGTTGTTCCTTAGGAATGGTCCACTTGCTCTAATTAGCCTTGGATTGCCAATGTTGTAAGAATGAAGTGAATGATTCATTCTTTCCTTGCTTTAGAGATGAGAGTTCTTCTAGACTAACATCCATGGAAATATTGCATGCATAGTTTTTAATGAATGCATCTATAATTTCTTGGAATGTTATAATGCTTGTAGGTAGGTGAGAAAACCATTCCATTGCGTGGCCAACCAAACTCCTAGGAAATAGCCGCATCAGATAAGTATTGTCGTATGCAACTTCCATGCAATGAACCTAGAATTCCCTGATGTGATCTTCAGGGTTTCCCATCCCTCGATATTTGTCAAACTTGGGGATCTCAAATCCCTTAGGGAATGGTTTCATCACAAGGCTTCTATCAAATGGATAGGGGCACAAGTTGCTTAGTGTTTTTGTGGTTTTCCCTGATTGAAGAACGAGCACGTGTTGCGAGAGCAACCTGATTTGTGTTGTTATGTCATTTTGTAGATTAGGGGGTGGGATAAAGGTATTTTGGGGTGTTTCAATTGTGGGTTGGATGGTTGGGTTGGTTGGTGTGTTATTTGATGGTATTTGCACATTTTTCTAAGCTAGGTATGCTTGCACTTGCTACTATATGAACAACGCTTGTTGCTGATCTTGTTGTTGTTGTGCTAGGATTGCTTGTTGTTGTTCCCACAACACTTGTTGTTCCCACAACACTTGTTGTTCCAACAACACCTATTGTTGGGCTACCAATTGGGCTGCTTCTTGCTGCTCTTAATATTGCTTTATTGCTTGTTGATATGCTTACATTTGTGCTGCTTGTTTTTGTGCAAGAATTTGTGCCTACGCTTGTGCTTGCTATGCTTGATATTGGGTGTTTTCCTGAGCTTGATCTTGCACTTGCGTTGCTTGTGCTTGGGCTGCTTATTGTTGTAATAGGATTTGGGCTTGAGCATCCTTTTGCACTTGTAATGCAGCTTGGATGGCTTGAGCAGCTTGTTGTTGTTGTTGGAATAACGCTTGGGCTTGTACATCTTGTTACACTTGTAGTGCAGTTTGGGTTGCTTGGGCAGCTTGTGCAGCTTGCGCGGCTTACTGAACAACTAGTTGTGCGGTTTTTTTCTTTTGCACTTGCTAGAATCCTCTTTGAAAAGTAGATTGCTGAATTGCTTGCAACGCTATGTGGTTTTGGCTAGATATGCTAGAAGTTGGTGGTGGTGGGGGTGGTGGTGGATTCAAAATGGCGTTTGTGGTGGTAGTGAGTGGTGATGTCGAGTTGGTGATTTGAGTGGTGAATGGTGTTGTTGATGTGGTTTGGGTGATGAATGGTGCTATTGATGTGATTGGTCCTTGAGAGACCATATTTTGAGATGTTATGGGGGTGTTTGATGATGTTGCGATTGCTTGTGTAGTTGTCATTTGTTGTTGTGATATCGATGACAAGTTCTGCGTGATGTTTTGATTGATATTTGGGATGATGATTTGGTTGATACTTGGTAAAGGGGGAAGCCTTAATCCAAGGAGGGGTGTGGATGATGATGGAAATGGTGAAAGTGGTGGAAATGTGAGGGGTGTAGTGTCAAAAATTCCCCCTGTTCCAAACATGTCACCTTCCTCTTGCGAATTTGTGAGAGGAGAATTTTGAGGTGTTGCACGAAAGAATGATGACGATGGAAAGTGAGAGGGACATTTTTATGTAATGAGTTTTCACATATGTTTTGTTCCAAAATAGTATTTGCATCTAAGTCTTGATAATTAACAAGGGGGTGTTTTTGAATAGCATTAAGAAATTCATTTCCCTTATTAACATTAGGTTGGGTTGGAGCAAAAGATGTTTTTATTTTTGGAATGTTTTAAGTGATGCTTTGGGATGGGGGGGTAGATGAGATGGGAATGGTGGATGAGATTGGAGGAAAAGATGTCTCCACTATAGTAATTACATCAAAATTAGAGGGTAATTTAGCCCCTTGTTTTGCTATTTAAAGCATGTATAGTGAAGGGTTAAGCCTCATCATGATGTTGATGATTTTATGGTTTTCTGGATTTTGGAGCATTTTGGTTATTTCTTCATGTGACATCCAAAAGGTAGGATCTTCTCTTTGAGTTTATTCTTGTGGATTTTGTGATGATGAGAGAGTCAAAGGATTGCTTGTTTCGACAGGATTCATTTCAACGTTTGTTTGGCTTAGATCACTTGAAGTGGGTGTTTCTTTGTCGGCTTCCATGTTCTTCTTGTATTGAGATCTAGTTTGAACCATAAAACAAGGATCAATTTTCAAGAATATGGGAGATGAATCTCTTAATTCCTTGGATTGATCTTTACTTTATGCACAAAAGAGATAATTTTAGGATATCTTGAGGATCAAAGGGTGATATGATGATGATGTGAGAGATGAATGATGTGGATGTTTTGATCTTTTGATAAATTTTGAAGGGAATGCTAGAATCTTAGGACTTTTGGATATGTTTTTGGATTTTGATTTTGGGATTATCCTTGATTGAATTGATTTTGGCTTGCTTTGATTTTGAACAAATAGATCCTAAGATGTTGGATGATTATCTTAAGGAATAGACTTGCTCAAAGGATGATAATTTGAATATGTGTAGGGAGAAGGATGTATCTACCCACACCTATTCAAACGAGATGATAATTTAACCAAATATATGAAGAATGATGCATCTACATATACCTAGCTAAACAAGATGGTTTGATAACTTTGACTAAGCATATGCAAAATGATGCATCTACACATACCTAGCCAAAGAGTATTTGATAAAGATTTCAAGGATTTTATCTCAAAGATTTGATGATTTTTATTTTTTCCAAAAAGCCTAGCATGAAGGATAATTTCAAGATTTCTCAAAAGGTGATGGTGAAATGGTTTTTTGAGGTAATGTTCGACAGATGGATGAAAAATATTTTGATTTCCTTTTGATCTAAAAGATAAACCTAAAAAGGACACTTTGTTTTCCTAGACCTAGGTATTGAAGAACATGTAATGCTTCTAAGGACCTCTTTAACCAAGAAGCGGTTCAAATTGAGCATACATTTCGGGATTGTTCAAAGGGATGAGCCTATAAAACCTTGTGAACTTTTTTCTTATCTTGATGTATTGCCTTTGGTTGCACTTTGTTTTGTATTTCTTGATGATCCTTTGAGTATGATTTCTAAATTTTGAACTTTGATTCAAAGAATTTTGTTTTGGGATTTTGACCTTTTTGGAAATCATGAGGTTTCAACATATGTGAGATTCAATTTTGTTCTCTTTGCTTAATGACTTTATTTTACCATAAACACTTTATTTGATTATTTTTCAAACTAGTTGTCCAATGTCTTAATTTCTTTGAATCCCACAAAGTATGTTTTTTGAAACTTTGATGAAGTCAAGGCAAAGGTTCCCTATTGTTTAACTTTAGTAGAAAAATTGAGATTTAATCCGATGCATTTAGAAACCTATAAGGATATAATCCCAAGGGCAAGCAATAACACATGAATTGAGTCAATTGTATTTGTCTCCTAAAGGGTTTGAAATTCTAATGATGATATTTAAGTGTTTGTTTCCAAGATGTTTTTGATCAAGAAAAGCATTTCATAGCCAAAAATAAGTACAAACCTATGGATGTGGAAGACAATATTTGTTGGATTCCCACTTGGACAAGTCTAGCTATGCTTATCTTTAGTGAATGGTTAGATGCTTGACCCCATTGGCTCTCCTCCATGACACTCACTTATATGGGGTAGCCAAGCATCAACACCCATGAAACTCCCATGGCATGTTTTCCATTTCTACTAAAAGATCGTAAAAGTGGGGCGGCTTCAAAATGACCGTTCTTGCACCAACAAATAGATTAAGGATTTTGGAAATTCTAAAACATGGGTTTTAATAAGGACTTTCCATTTGTGGAGATTGTCCCATACAACTAGAGTCCCCTTTCAGATCCATCTTGTCGGAATCAACTGCGCGATATTGGAATTTACTCCAATACCCAGATTTATATACTGGTTGGAAATACTCTTGGCTTTAGAGTGTTACTAGTTGAGTCATTCCCTTGGATGAGTAATTTTTTCCCAAGCCAGGCCCTCTAAGATAAAAAAAAGTGAATAAACTTATTCATAGTTTGATCAACCCTTTTTTAGAAACAAAGGGAGAACACATGCAATAAATTTATCCACATTCACACGAGATTTTGTTCAATTTTAAACCCAAAATGAAGTGTGGAGGTGATAGATTTGTCTCAACCCAAAATCATGAAAAGGGCCTTTTGATTCTCAAGATCGCTATAAAGCGTGAGAGAAGCGCATATGTCCTTTCCCAATGAGCTTAGTTTAAGTAAGCGCTCACAAAACAAAATAGCACATGTTTATTTTAGATCCACAAAGAAATTGAGTTCTTTTTAAGCACCAAAAGACAAATGAGGGTTTTCTTGTTCAATTGTTAACCAAAAACAAACTTTAGTAAGTTGTATTCCTAATGTTCATTTTAAACCTTTGCAAAAATTGAAAAGGGTTCTTTTTTTAAAACCCAAATGAAATTAGTGTCCTAAGCACAAAGGAATAACAACTCCTAAGAGTGTTAAGAAAACACTAAAGTGTTTAAAAACATTTTGATTTTGTAAAAAATCATCATCATGCTTCTCCTTCTTTAGTTTTCAATTAATCCAACATACAAGACATAAAATTAGTCAAATTCTGCCAAATACAGAGGTTAAAAAGTAGGAAACAGAAGATAAACTCATCATTAATCAAAAGCACATGCTAAAATTAAATTTCCCCTTTTTACTCCTTGCCAACAGTGCAACCCATGATTGTGTCACGGTTTGATTTCCCAACAATGCTTACCATTCAATGTCGCTCTATGTCAGGACCAGAGAGCTTAACTACGCCACACTTTTGTCCAGCGTCGCTGTTTGATTTTTTGAAAAGTCCAGCGGGTCAGACTAGTCAAGCGACGGAGTTTGAAATTCAAATTTTTGGCATAAAGATTTCAACATCGAAGTTTGATTTTTTAGTGGGGCTATACAACGATGCTGAAGAGCCAACGGTGCTAAAACAATGACTCTGATCTTCCAACATTGGAATTTTTCTGTGCACAAACAAAAATGCGTAATTTTTTAGAAAAACATGATTGGAATGAGATTTTTCCCTCCTAGTGCCAAATGTGAGAACCCCTGTCCTAGTACCTACAAAATAATAAGAATGAACACATTAGCTTAGAGATTGCAAGTTAAAACAAGGATTCGCCATGGAATCCATTCACAAAGCTTAAATTAGGAAAATAATGAACACAATGAAAATGATCAAAATAAAGATTGAATCCTAATTAAGAAAAATATTGATCCCATGGGGGAATTGGTGCCAATTTGATGTGAAAATTGGCCCTTTCCCAATCCCTATGATGAAAACTTGATGTGTTGATGACAATTGATCCAATTTGATGATGAAGAATGAGATCTCCAAGCTAAAATCTGCATAATCTAGCTATGATTCAATAATGATGGATGGAATTTGATAGATATTTGAGCATGGTAACTTTTCATAATTTGTGGATGATCAAATGAAGGATGAACCTATTTATTTATAGATGATATTGAAGGATGAATGTCCAAATTTGAGTAATGTGGGACTAACATTCATCCAACGGAAAGATGCCACTTGTCAATCCATGAATGGATGGAGGATGTGCAAGTTTAGAGGATTGTGCCAATAAATGCCTATTTTTGAATTTCAAATTTATTGAAATGACTTGCAAGAGGGAAGGGAAAATGCAATAAATGCCACATGGCTCAAGACAAAGGACATGTAAGATAGAGTAAATGCCTTGTTGGATGTACATGCCCACTTGGAATTTTTGAATTCAAACTTGGGGAATATTCCAAAAGATGCCTTGTGAGGAAAATATAGATTTAATGAATCAATTAAATCTATTTTCATGTACAACTTGCAAAATCTTGAGGATGGGACATGATGAGAGATTAAATTAATCAAGGTTTTAATTAATTTAATAGGAGATTAGATGATGTGACTTATTTGACTCAAATTTATGGATTTATTTAAATCAAATAATGAGAAGAATGTGATAAGAGATTAATCAAATAAAGATTTTGATTTATTTAATTAAAAGGAGATGATTGTTAGATTAAATTAAACAAGGTTTTAATTCATTTAATTTAATAGATAGACTTGAGGGATTTAATTAAATAAAATTGATTATTTAATTAAATAGGATAATTAGATCAAGATGATTAATTTAATTATTGAGAAGATGTGACTTAACTAGATAAAATGATTTATTTAATTAAGAGAAGAATATCGATGAATTTAATTAAATAAGGGGATTTGATTAAATGGTTAGACCGAGGGATGATTTAGGATGAAATGATGTTAGTATTCAGGATCAGATGCACAATGTCAATTGGTACAGTTTACATGTCTACAAAATCATTGTGTTCCATCACAATAAGATATTAAGTTGTGTAGGAGAGTGTTTGAAGGAAGGTCAGATTAAGTGTAAGCTATGAAATGAACATTAAAGATCCACAAACCTTATTTATGTAATCTGGTAGGATTGGTGTCTTACTTGTTGAGCTAGAGCTCAGATTTATGCATTGGGTATTAATGTCTCTGGTAAGTTGGTGCCTACAAATACAAGATGGGATTGGTGTCTCTGGTAGGTTGGTGCCTACTTCATGATTATAACTTATTCATTACTTTTTGAGGATGGATTTGGATAGTACATACAAGCACATCTTCTCACCATAATTTTTCCCATTTTGGGTTTCCACATTGTACCATAGAAAAAATGATCTTGGGAAATTTCATGGTCATTTATGTATTTTTCCTGTGATGCTTGGCTTATTTTTCTTAGATTTAATGTTGCAATGTAACTTATGCATTCACATTAGGTCTTGAATATTCAAGTTATGATGTCTTGTGAAGGTGTTGTGAAGTGTTGTAATACATTTCTACACTTTTCTAGACTATTCTTATTATAATTCATCTAAATATTCAATTTTTATCCCTTATCAAGTCCTATTTCAAAGTGTTGTAAAGTCTTGTAACAAGCTTTCACACTTTTCTAGGCTTGTCATGACCAATTGCTCCTTTCTTATGCTTTA
>VDFB02032216.1:0-17273 GCA_007258455.2 Sequoia sempervirens
ATGGGTGTTATTTACATTTTCTTCTAGATTGCTTGTTTAACCCTTTATGTGTAGAAGAATAAAGTGCAGGTTGTGAGTAGGTTGTTTTTGTCCACCATGGGAGGGACTCATTGTAGAGTGGGGCTGCTTTCTTACAAAAAATTCAGAGGGAACAAGACCATCTAGGAACACTTGGAGAAGGGTGGTGTTTACCCCTATATGTTGAGGCTTCATGGTTTTGATTTAGAGGTGATAGAGGCTTTTGTGAATGGTTGGAACAATAGAGTTCTATGTTACCAAGGTGTGGAGGTCAACATCACTGAGGACTTCATTGCTAAGATTATTGGTCTTCCAACTAAGGGAAGGAAGTTTTATAGGGATTGGGTTGCATCTAAGATTGCCTGAGCTAATTTTTTCAAAGGCAAGGAGAGGCAAAAGCTAGGTGTGTTGGTAGTGGAGGGTATGCTCAGAAATCTATTAAATCGCTCTAGAGAGACATTTCCCTTGCGATTATGCAATTCTTCACATTGGATGGAAGGTACTCTATGATTTATGGCTATCATTTCATGTTGCGTAATAATTTTTGTCACAACAATCTAGTTTATTTCCCTTATTACTTGCTTGTTTCTATGGAAACCAGTATTGATGATCACAGAAAGAACCCCAGGAAGGTTATTCTTCATGAAGGCCCTATGAAACTTATAATTGGCCACATTAAAATGAAGTCGTTACTTGTGATTCATAAGCTCTCTTCTGATCAAAAAAAGGAAGGTAGGAAATCTGGTTATGAAACTGGTGAGTTGGCGAAAGAGTGGGACGATGACTATGAGGAGGAAGACTCTGAAGATGATGAGTTATTGAAGGATGAGGGGAAGTCTGAGGATGATTCTAGGGACTCAAAGTCTTGGTTTAAGTGTTACAAGACAAATATTTAAATGAGGGAGGTTGTTGCTCCTACCGTGAAAAACAATTTGAAGGGGAAGAAAAGGGTCCCTAAGAAGGAGAAGTGTGCTCTTAAGTAGGGGTTTGATGAGTTGAAAGGAATGGAGGAGACACCTGTTCCTTCTATTAAAGGGTTTCAGGGGGATGTACAGGAGGGAAGTGAGCAGGCAATGGCAGATAATGCATAGGAAGGTGAGGGCTTTGTGAATTCTATGGTGGCTATTCCTAGCCATGATGATTTCAAGTTGCTTCTTGGTAATAGCGATGAGCAAGTTAAGTAGGTTGAAGATGAGGATGGGTGGCTTGAAATATTGGCTAATTTGGCCAATATTCTTGAAAATCATTAGGTGGAAGTGGAAGTAATTGAGGTTGAAGACTCCCATATGGAGAAGGATTTGGAGGGAAAAGGTGGGGATCAGAAGGAACCCAATGAGAATGTTGATATTCCTATTGCTATGTCAATCAATTGGGATGAGATCAATATGGATCTTTTTTGCAGAATGGAAGAGGACAACACTAGAAACCTACTCTCTTTTGTGAAATGGCTCTTTTCAGAAGTGAAGGACCTTAATACCAAGCTTAAAGATTGGAAGGATGTCTATGTGGCTTTGGTGAGCTGCAATCAAAGGGAATGGTGGGTGAGAGATAAGGTCGAGACTATGAATGTGATCCTTGATAAGTTAGCAGTGGATGCTGACATACCTGGTAAAAGTCATGAGGAAAGGCTGGCCTCTTTGGAAAATGTTGTTCATAGGATTAATAGGAGCAATTAGTGGTTATGGAGGAAAGAATGAAAAAGATCAACAATGATTTGCATATTGTGGTTAGAATCAGTAATCAGTCCCTAAAGACTAGTGCACAGGGCTTGTCATTATTAAATGAGAAAACCATCAATTAGACTAGTAATTCTTTAGATTTGAGTGAACATGAGGAGGCCATTGCTGAGGTTAACTGTATAAACTTGGAGGAAAAGAATGTGGATGTTGTCCCGTGTGTGGAGAAGAATGTGGATGTTGGAACCTACTTGCCTACAAGGAGAAAGACTAAGAAAAAGGCAACAATTTCATTCCAAGAACTTGAGGATGTGGTAGAGATGCATGACAGGGTCATATCTAGTAATATGGATTCTTCCAAGGTGCTCGATAATATGTCGTAGCTGTTGTTTTTGGTTGTTTAGCCTTTTGTGTTGATGTTTTGCTATTGGGTTGCTGATGGGTTGTCTAATTTTATCTTTTGTCAACATTTTTGACTTTTTTGGGTTGCTGGTGTTCATGTTTCTCTCTTTTTAGTAGCTTTTCTTCACTGTAAAGGGTTTTGGGGTCCCTTTAAAACTTGCTTTTCCTAATAAAAAACAATATTTTTTTTTGTAATGGTGAAAATTGCATGCCTTGTGCTTTTCCCCTTTGTTTTCACTCATATGGACAAGTTTAGCCTTTATGCAATTAATAAACAAGTAACATGTTTTTACATTATGATTTCACATATTCCTTGAACCTAACTTGATTTTGCCTCTACACATATATAGGAATCAGTTTTGTTCCTTGATTTACCCATTTTCTAACCTAGATTGATTTTCAAAAGCAAAAAAACTTGGTTCATTTTGTAACTCAAAATTAACCCCTACCTTTTTAAAATTCAAAATTCAAATCAAGTCATCTCATCCTCCTCCAACTATTCATTGTGTGTTGTCTTGAAGCATGAAACATGTTAAATTGTGATCTAGGGTGATGTATAAAAGAACAAACAATAATTTATTTAAACATATTTGGATCCTTGAGATTCATCCATTTCCCACTCACTACCTTTTGCATCATTCACATAACATATATGAAGTTTCACTATCACATCAATATTTATGTAAATGATAAATAAATATTTATTGCATATGATTTATTGTTATCTTTGATCTTTGTTCACAAGTCATTAAATCAATCCACTTAGGGGTTTAATTAAGGAGAGCATGATCCTCAAATGTATTTAATAACACTGCTAGTTAGAATTATGACAAATATAAGTGTTTGGAGGTGATTTGAACCATTTTCTAGATCACATAAACCTTCAAATTGATTTTACATATAAAAGATAGTTTTGTAGTACACTTTCAAACCAAAACTTTAAATAGTCAATTTTCACTTGAAATATCTCAAGGCTTTGACACTATAAAAAATTGTATTATACCATCTATTGTAGTCATATTGAGAATGGAACTAGAGTTAAGCATCTTTGTTTTATTTATTTAAATTTCCTATATCTATTGTTGCATTGATTATCAACTTCAATATTAAATATATTCCATGAGTCATATTCATTTATCATTATAACTCAACTAATATACACATGGGATATTTGTAAAGGATCATTATTTTTCTTTATATTTATGGTGAACCTAACCTTCCTGCACCTTCTAGGGTTTATTTGTTATATATATCAGGGTTTCACATTTAATTTTCTCTAGTTATTTACTATGCATCACAAATTTGATTAGGTTTTTAGTCAAATTTTCTTTGTATTTAATTGTTAAATTTTGGTTAGGGTTTGGATTTTCATTATTTATATCTATTTGATCCCCACCTAGCTGCCCTTGGATTATGTATTCTTGTTATATCTATTGGAAATATAATTTCTACCATAAATTTTGGGAAAATCTCTCATGAAGAGGAGATAGATCAAGGGCCAAACACACATAAAAAAGTGTCAATATTTGATTCTCCTATGCAAGTAAACCTTGCAATTTGTGATAATCTCTTATCAAATCCAACAAAAATAGTTATCTCCATAGATTTTTAGCTATACATGGGATGCTCCAATGGCATGTGATCCAATGTATCTATAGTTTTTCATAATTTTGTATAGGAATCTCTAGAGAAGGAAACCTTTGTATTATATTCTACTACTACGTTAAAACTAAACCAATAAATACTCTAGGAAATATGGAACATGAGCTAATATAATAGGCTAATCCCTCTTATAATAACTATAAAAAAGGAGTAGGGATAAGAGGATATTAAATTAGAAAGCAAGATAAGGTTAGGATGAGATAGAGATAGGAGAATAAAATAAAAATGAGGTGATGCAAAGATCAATGGTCAATCATATTCCTCTTATGCACTCAATAAATCTTCATCCATATATAGGCACATGCTTATAGTGGGATTACCTCAACTTACTTTACACAAACCTACCTATACACAAAAAATAAAAAATATTATTTAAAACTAGCAGGTATTCAAATATATATAAATAATTCACTTTCATTTGGGTGTATCAATAGACATACACAAAAAGATTAATTATATAAAATTTGGGGAAATCTCTAAGATGAGATATGATTAAAAAAATAAAAAAGAGCACTTCTATTCATTAAAAGCCAATATATATTCACATGATGATTGAGCCCATATTTCTACAATTACAAAGAATCCTCGTGTAAATGTAACCAATAGTGTATATGATAATTTATGGAGAATAGAAAATGAGGGGAAGAAAATGGACAAATGTCAAAAGGGTTGCAACATTTACTAGATAATATTCAACCTTGATGCAAAATTAGCTACTAAGAGGAGGTGCATGTAGGTAGTTAGAAACTTATTCACAGTCATTCAAATCCATGATTAATTCTACCAAGTACATGTGTCATTTATTTTGAGTAGATTAAAATGGGAAGGGCTCATACCCATTACAAAATGGCCACAAAGGAAAAATGAGGGGCTCACAAGAAGTGAAATTCCTAGAAAAAAAAACAAAAGAAACATCAACTAATCGAGTAGCAAGAGAAATAAAAATAGCTCATAGAGAAAAACTAGCAGGGGATCGTAACTGCTACTAGTCTCCCAGAAGCCTGAGACCACTAATTTTATACCACTCCTTAGCCAAGAAGTGGAGATTCTCATTGAACGACAAGGGTCCTTTCTAAATAGGCTGGTCTCCATGTTAGTAGCCTGAGCTGAATTGCCCACCATCTTTCCTTTTCTGCGCATGCCTATCATCAAGACCATCCTCAGATACCCTTTTTCCATGAATGTTCCTTAGTTCTTGTTGAAAGAACTAGATGGTCATGACAATATTCTTCACAGTTTCCTTGCTATAATCAATAATCTCTTGGAGACATTGCATAGTTTTTTCCTAGTTGCTGTGAATAATGACAATCTCCTCTTGCAATTTAATTTTATCCTCCTTCATACCCACACGAGTTTTTAGCTTTTCTACCTCCTTGTCCCAATTATCCCATCTATCAAATGATCTAGCAAGGGAGGAAAGCATATCCCAACACCTGCCATCCTCAACCTCACTTGACCACAAAGCTTACTGGTTAAACACCTTGTTTTCCAACACTTGGATTTTTTCCTTCACAATAATGAGCTGACCCAAAAGCCACTTTAGGATGTCATTTTGGACATTGAAAGATGTCAAAATTTCATTCATTTTATGTCGAAGGGGAACACAAGAGGCACAAATATCATTACCCACATTGGGTTCAGTAGAGGTCCCTTCCAAATTAATGCAAAGTTTAGGGGATTTTTGGGAGCTAGAGGAGTTAATGATAGGAGGGGTATTGGGAACATCAAACACATTGATGAACAAGGGAGTGCGCGGGAGAGTTGCTAGGGGTAGGTTTCCAAGACTTGTCATTCGAGTTAGCTGAATTATTAGAGCCAAAGGTAGAAATAGGGGTGGTTTTGGGGAAAACAACACTTTTAATGGGATTAGGAGGGGTTTCCTTATTGGTAGGGGTTTTTTCCTTGAGCCTTGGTGATTCTATGAGTGGTGGGTGGGGTTTCATCTAGAGTAAAAGTGGAAATGGGGCCCTTAGGGGGGTCGGTAGGATTGTAGATGACCAAAGTGCTCCTCTTAATAGTGGTTGGGGAGGGTAAAAGAGCGGCTTGATGATGACAAAGGTGGAAAATTAAACCCTGATGAATGGGGAGATTTTTACTTTTACCTTGGACATTCTTAATGGACTATTCAAGAGAAGGAAAAATATAGAACATAAATTTCATCTTGACATTATAGTGGAAATGGTTAAGCATGGGAAAGAGGTGTAATTTGTTGCATTATAGTACAAGGCACCTATTAAATCTAGTATCTTGAAGAAATATTAGTTGTCCACATCAAATATTCAATGATTTATTCAATCAATTGTCATTAGTGTGATGAAGGAATGTGTTAAGTACAAGGCGTAAAGAGCCATATTTGATTGATATTATTTGACTGAGAGGATAAAATAGGTTGAGCAAGACAAGAAACATGTCGACCTCACTAGGAGGAGAGTAGCTTCTCGCACAAAAATCTTTAAATGAGAATTTGTATTTATTTTTCAAAGGATATCTTGAGAATTTTTGAACCATTGGATCATCCTCAACATCAATAACTAGTGAAATAAAATGGGTGTTGACATGACAATAAATATAAAAGTTCTCAAAAATAAAAAGATTAAAATTGAGTGGGCCTCATCATGGATTCAATCCCTAATAGAAAACAAAGATGCAACACACATACCTCTATATTTGATGCCAAAAAAAATCAATGGATAACATATCTTGAAAGATGTTAGCATGAAAAAGGTTAAACAAATATTTGAAAAGGAGAGAGAGAAGATTGGGGCCCATCATGACTAAATTTCTTTTAAGATAACTATCCACACCATTAGATGAATAATGAATGGCTCACAAAAACATTATGTTTTGAATACACCAAAAGGGAACTACAATTTATGGGACCAATTAAAGAGAGAGGTGGAATCCATGTAAGTAGGGTGCTTGTAAGAAAAGTATCTCCCAAAATTGTTGAGCTTAATATTTAAATATTTTTTAAGAGGGTGACTAAGGACTTAGCCAAAATTACAAATATAGATTGTAAATGATACCAAGGCTCTAACAACTAAAGGAAATGATTCAATAACACCATGTCACACACAACTCAAACATAAAACACATTCATCACTACAATGATTTGAGACTTAAATAAGGGAATCATGTAGATCAAAAATAAAACTTGAGGCTCAAAATAATATGTTAATTTAAGAGGACCAAAGGAATTCATGTCTATTGCACACATGAATTTCTCAAAGGTAATATGTGTGAAAAACACACTATAATATCATTTATCATGGATTATCATGGTTTGTTGTCTCTATCATCTATTCATGTATATCTTGTTGACTTTTATGTGTTTGCACATTGTGTTATATTTGATCCTCCCATCCTTCACTCTTCCATGTCATTTTATCCTATGATTAAAATTTAGTTTTCTATGGAAGCATTATTTCATTATATGGGTGTTTGTCCTTCATGGAGTTGGTTATATTATTTTTCCTTCTATTTTGGATGCATTCACTTCTCTTGTTAATGTGTTTCACCTTGATGATTCTTCTTTAATGAATAGTGCTAGTGATGCTCATGACCATGGTGATGTTTTACCTTTGTACATTTTTTCTTCTTTAGATGGCAATGAGATACATAATGATTATTTGTTGTTGGTTTAGGTTTTTATTTTTCTAGTGGGTTAATTTATTTTCTCTTAGTCCTAGATTTTTCCTACAATTTTATTAAGCCTGCTTAGGATAATAAAGTGAGTTTATTACTAGGAGATAAGTGATGTGGTGTCCCCTTCCTTAATGGGTGGAACACTTTCCACTTTTGGTAGCCATCTCCACTTTTGGTGGTTAATTCCTATTGGTTAGATTTGCCACCTACATCCTCTCCTTAGTTCTATACAAACTCACTACCTAGCTTGTATTTTCATATCTTCTTGCAATATTTTGCATTGATCATTCAAATTGGAATCTTTTAATACAATTTTTTCATATCGACATTGCATAATATATTGGAGTTCTATTTTGCATTCTTTATGTTTTTCTAGTTTATGTAACTTTGATTTACTATTAAAAAGCTCCTTGGGTTATTCAATCTCTTTTAGATTTCTAACATTTGTGTGATATATGAATTACTTATTTTTATAACCTATGTTGCTTCATGATGATTATATTTCTTATGTGATGGATGGTGATGATGATTATAGTCTTGCACTTTTCCCAACATGTGTAGGGATAGTATTTTATGTGATGCAGTTACACCTTTCTTAGTTATTCATGATTGTGAACCTTATGATACTATTCCTTCTATACAAGTCATGATAGTACTTTTACATACCCTCATGTTTATACTCCTTTGAGTATAGATATTGCAAGGAGTGGTAATGACTTACATAAACTACCTTTTTCTATACACAATGATAATGTGCCATATGATAGATGCTCCTCGACACTAGATATTGTTGTATATAATGATATTTTGTATTGTGATTCATTGCATGATGATAGTATGTTGTATGATGGTTTATTTAGAACCTCACATTACTTCTATGAATACAATTATAATTTATGATCCATGTGGCATTAATATTTCCACTAATGATGATGATGCTTTACCTCCTTTATCACATGGTGATGCACATAATGATCATCCTTCTCAATCATCAAATTCTAGTGATACATGTATTGAAAAGTCTTTTTATATCTTAATGTGTTTTATGTTATAAGATTTACAGTGCTCAGATTATTAGTTATTAAAGGGTTGATGCATTTATTGATCATGAAAGTGGGTATTATAATGATTTATACTTTAATATTACACATTTTTCTTACTATATGATGTATATGTTGAGGATGAAATGTTCCTAATGCACATGTTTAGAGGAACTATAATTAATTCATTAATATTTATCATGGTTTGATTCATCTTATACTTCTTACTTTTTATTTATGATCTTTATATCCACTTTCATAGCATATTTCACTCTTAATCATCTTAAGTGTATGTAGGACAATTCTAATATTTCATCAAGTGGCTATAATGTGGTCCCATATACTTATCATACTATATCACCTAAGAAACACCATGATAAGAATATAATACAAAGGAATTCAAAGGTTAAGTATGAGGACATAAAGTTCAAATTGATCTTATGGAGATATATTCCTCTTGAGAGTTGCATGAGATATTTTCCATGTGTTAGCTTTCTATTCTTTCTCTCTATATATTTGTGTTCACATTCTCCTTGGATGATGCAAGGAAACCTTTACTGGTGCATGCTACACAAGTGATTTTAAATATGTTATGTGTTTTTATGTCATTTATTTGGTTTATTTGTAGTTGTCTCTGTCATGTATTCATGTACACCTTAAATTGACTTTGATGTGTTTGTACATTGTGTTACATTTGGTCCCCCCATCCTTAACTCTTCTCTACCTTTTTATCATATGATTAAAATTTAGTTTTATATGGAAACATTATTTCATGATATGGGTGTTTTTCCTTCCTCCATGGAGTTGGTTATTATTTTTCCTTCTATTTTGGATGTATTCACTTCTCTTGTTAATGTTTTTCATCTTGATGATTCTTCTTTAAAGACTAGTGCTAGTGATTCTCATGAGCATGGTGATGTTTTACCTTTGTACATTTTTTCTTCTTTATATGTCACTAAGATACATAATGATTACTTGTGTGACATAAATTACTTTTTTTTATCACCTATGTTGCTTTATGATGATTATATTTCTTATGTGATGGATGGCGATGATGATGTAGTCCCACTTTTTTTCCAACATGTGTAGGGATAGTGTTTTATGTGATAAAGTTACACCTTCCTTAGCTATTCATGATGTTGAACCTTATGACATTGTTCCTTCTACACATGTCATGATAGCAATATTTACATACCCTCATGTTTATGCTCCTTTGAATATAGATATTAGGAGTATAGGGGAAGTTACTTATGCAAGCTACCATTTTCTATACATGATGATAATGTGCCATATGATATATGCTCCTCGACACTATATATTATTGTACATAATGATATTTTTCATTGTGATTCATTATATGATGATAGCATGTTGTATGGTAATTTCTTCAACACCTCACATTACTTCTATGAATACAACTAGAATGTATGATTCACATGACATTAATATTTCCACTAATGATGAGATGCTTTACCTCCTTTATCACATGATGATACACATAATGAACATGTTTCTCAATCATCAAATTCTACTGATACATATTGAAAAATATTTTATATCTCGATGTGTTTTATATTTTAAACTTTATAGTGCTTGTATTATTAATTATTCAAGGATTTATGCATTTATCAATCTTGCAAGTGGGTATTATAATTATCTATATACTTAAATAATACACATTTTTTTTACTATATGATGCATATGTTGAAGATGAAATGTTCCTAATGCATGTGTTTAGAGAGACTATAATTTATGAAGATTTATCATGGTTTAATTTCTCTCATACTTCTTACTTTTTATTTATGAATTTTATATCCACTTTCATAGCACATTTCACTCTTAGTAATCCTAAGTGTTTGTAGGATAATGTTAATATTTCAACATCAAGTGGATATATTGTGGTCCCATATACTTATCCTACTAGATATCACTTGAGTAACATCATGATAAGACTACAACACAAAGGAATTCAAAGGTTAAGTATGAGGACATCAAGTTCACATTGATCTTATGGAGATAGATTCATCCTAATAATTATATGAGATATTTTTCATGTGTATCTTTCTATTCTTTCTCTCTATATATTTGTGTTCATATTCTCCTTGGATGATGCAAGAACACCTTTAATGGCATGTGTTGACACAAGTGATTTTTGATTATGTTGAATGTGTTTTTAATGTTATTTATTTGGTATATTTTTAGTTGTTTCTATCATCTATTCATGTACATCTTGTTGACTTTAATGTGTTTACACATTGTATTACATTCGATCCTCCCATCCTTAAATCTTTCATTCATTTTTGGGTGATCCCACAAAGCTGGTTTACAATTTCTAGGAGATTCTATTTTTTTTGAAATCACATATTTTAGAAAATATAATGATTTAATCCTTAAAATTTTTTATTTAAAGCATTCCAATTGAAGAGGGTTGATCAAACTACCTTAGATCAAACTCTCTTGGATAGAACCCCACTAGTTTTAAACCATACCTATAACAAAGTTTGCTTTACACCTATCAAAATGCTGATAAAAAACCACTTTTGATTTACCTTTTGGGGGATCAAATGAATTCATTTAAAATTTATTTTTTGTAAGTATGTAGTCCTTATTATAAGCTTCCCAAAAGTATAATTTTAAATAAACCATTTTAATTATTATATTTATTTTTATTTCTTGTGAATGTAGGTTTTTCATTAAAAATCAAGCCTTGAATTCTACACATGGTGGAAAAATATACAATTATCAATTTTGAAAAATATGAGTGCACCATATTGAAGTCCTTGATTCAAAAAAAAAAAAAAAAAAATTGAATTTTATATACAAAAAAATTTACGTGTTATATAGTCATGCTATGTCCGAATTGTAATTGGTTTGACTTCGAAACTTGATTAAAGAAAAAATATTCAATAAAAAACTATCTAACCAAGTTGGAAGCACTAGATATCGAGTTAAAAATCTAAATTTGAAAGAATTAAATTTTATCCTTCATGGAAAAAAGTTATATGTTATACTATGAGCCGCTCTTTTAAAAATGTTTCTAAAAAACTAGTTTTTGAGGGAGATGGAAAGAAGTAATTGATTCCCAAATTTTGAAAAAATATATTTAGAATCTACAGACAAAATTTCATGAAACTCTAGTTTGCATCATCTTCAAATTCTCACTTTACTTTATAGGTGCCCAAAGTGAAGATTTAGTTAAAAATAATAATTTCAGGTGTCCAGCCATAAAATTGTAAACCACTATTGTGGGATCACCCTTTATCCTATCACTATGTAGAGGAGGGAATTTTCTACTCCCAAGTCTCTAGGACACAGAAGAGACTAAAGGGAGTGAATTAACCTCAACTACCTTAGACTACCTAGTAAAATAAAAAGGGAGGGAAAATTGGAATTTGTTTTCTTTATACTTTGTGGTAGAGGTTTTCTAGAAATAGGTGAGTAGACCTTAGAGGTCGCAGACTGCAGAATAACCAACACTCAACTAGAGGATGCTAGCGTGGGAGGTAGATGTCAATGCATCGCATTGACATCTTAGAGGCATGCTGATGTCTCGTACATATAGAGTTGGGTTAGTAGAATGAAACTCACAGGGTTTACTAACAACTTGAAATTTTAAGTTTTGTTTGTTTAACAAATATGAAGAAATGCATGAAATAACAAGATCACTTTAACTAGAGAAAATAAGCTATTATAATAATGAAATGATAAAGGAGAGATAGTGAGAGAAGAAAAACTCATAGAAGGTCTAGTTCTCTAGTGAGCTCCCCTTTACGAATAAATTGTAGCTACAAACAAAGTGATAGGAAAATGTTGCGGCTATTTTTTGGAGTCTACCTTAGTAAAACCCCCATTTTGGTGTTTCCACCTCCACGAACAACCAATAGACCACAAGATATAGAAATGATAAAGAAAATAGAGAAGAAAAACGAAAGTAGATTGCAAATACAACTTGGATGCTACTCTACAAACAAGATAATGAAAATAAGTAAATAGGTGCATATATTACCCTCCTTTCTATGTGCTTGAGGAGTTGAGAGAGGAAGGCGAAGGGAAAGAAAACCAAACCAATGGAGTGAAGCTTCGACAACCTAGAATATCAATATATAAGAGTAGAAAAATGGTGTAAAAGTGAAGTGAAGGGAGAAAGAGAATGAATAGAAGTGAAGTATGAAGTGAGAATGAGTTGATATAATGAAGGAATGAAGTTCAAAAGGATAACTTGGAACCTAAGAGGTCATTCTTAGGTGCTCAATTTTCATAAAGACATTACAATTCATAGGCTAACAAGGAATCGTAATGCTTCAATGCCCACTGACCTAAGAATCTTATTAGGACAAAAGCACGATAAGCAGATGTTCACATGACACATGAAATCCCCGACAAAAATTCCATCACCAATGCAAAATGACAAGGACACATGGGAAAATCAAGGAAAATCTGGTAGGTTTTTGCATTATCGAATTTGTAAGGCTAAAATGAGGTAATAAAGTTTGAAATTACACTAGGTGAAAATTTATGCCATTAAATTTTTCCCCCACTTTAGTGAGCATATGTATTGATGCATATGTGAGCTAAAGTAGAAAGAGATTGAAGATAATATACCAAAAACGTAGAGGAAGTAGTCCCTTGCTTTGGTACACCCTAACGTGAAAGAGAACAAGCCCCTTTGAGATGTGAAGATGACGTGGGTATTTAATCCTACAAAGCCAACTGCAATCTCACCATAAACATGTCAGCTACAAACAAACATGTTAGGAAAACAAGAAAAAAGTATCAGACACCATAAAATATTTAGACACAATAAGATAAGTTTCAATCAGAAAAAGACACTGTTGATAATACATCCAGACAACAAGACACAAAGATGTCAAATATCAGATGTAAGACAAGCCTATGTCTGTTGCAAACTATGTTGTAGGATAGTCACAAAAAAGACAAGTCTAGTCAAGATGCCCCCAAGCTAGACACCAAGACACAAGATATCAAATATCAGATAGAAGACACAAGTTGCAAGACACCAAAGAGTTCTTTTGAGAAGAATCCTTTCAAGAAGGGGTTCTTTTGACATAGAACTCTTTTATCAAGACATCAAGACACTAAGGGACCCCTTTTGAAATAACGCTCATTTTGAAAGACACAATTTTTTTTGTAAGTGATTCTATCATCAAGTAATCCTTTTGAAAGATCTTTTGCCAATGAATCTATTGGACATTGTGCTCTTTTTGAAAGGAAAGTTTTCAGACTCTTTCTTTAGAAAGAATACTCATTTTTCAAAAGGAAAGTTTTTAGACTCTTCTGCTAAGGGATTCTTTTTCAAGAAAGAACACTTTGTCAAGGAGTCCATTATGAGAGAATACACCATTTTAAAAAATGAGGGTTTTCAATAAGGGATTCTTTTGTCAAGGAATTCATTGTAAAAAAGTTTGCACCAAGGAATCATTTTGAAAGAATTCTCCATGTTGAAAATTAGACAAGCATGATAGCCCCCCTTAGGATGGTGTGTGTTATGCAGAGGAGCACATGACATCCTAAGGAGAAAAGAAAGATAAGATACATTACAGTAAAAGATAGATGGCAAGGTGTATTCGTAGTATGTTGTCACACACACAAGGGACAACACATATGAACAACAACATCAAGAAGTAGACAAGCAGAGATGAAGAAATCAATAGATATGGGGATTTGAGAATTTAGGGTCAAAACTGTCCATAGATATAAATAGATAGATATGATAGAGTATACTTATGAATCATCATCAATCCCCAAATTAATCAGAACATGACAAATGACACATGGAAATAAAGTAAAAATAAAAGTATGGTCAACATGGAAGAGGGCCTAAATTCCCCCAATGCTTTGGATTGTCCTTGATATTGAAAAGAAAAATTATGACATATAGAAGAATGATGACACAAATAGAAGAAGTGCATGACATATTTTTGTGCCTATACCCAAGTACCTACAAGGGTAGCAAGGGTCCTCTAAGAGGATCACAAAACATTATAAGAAAATTATTGTGGAACATGAACAAACAAAACTAATCTATAGATGTAGAAGGAGGTACCACCCTAGTCCTCATCGACCAACATATTGTAGTGCTTCCATTATAGATCATTATAAGGGAAGAGAGGACAAGCTTGTAAGGGAGGGATAACAAGGGAAATCCCCTTTGAATCTCCTATGACAAGAGCCAAGGAAGAAGGCCCCTCAAGGTCCTCTTCACTAAGCTCTTGTGAGGTGAAGGCCATCAATATTACAAAAATCAAGGAAAAATTTAGGATATCATCCACTGAGTTGAACATGCACCTTTTAGGATTTCCCTGTGCCAACTTAGCAAGAGAAAGATAAGCCACTTGAGAGTCACTATCGACCTTGAGAAGAGGAGTAGTGACCAACTCTAGGGAAGAAGGGGTTACCTCCATCACGAGGATGACAAAAGCCAAAACAAAACTAAACTCCACCGAAGGCAAGCCTTTCTTATGATCATCACTCAAGGTAACTTCATACTCCAACTCACGCTTCAATAGAGGATGTGAGATCCCAACAAAGGAAGCAGAAGCAAAGGAGGAACCTAAGAAACCCACAGAGGACACCACCTTTGTATTAGGAATGTTGATTGGCTGTGAAAAAGGAGGAATGTTTGGAAGGGACATGAGAAGAGGAGGATCCACTGAGGGAGCAATGAAGACTTACCACCTTTTGGGGTGAGGGACATCAAGCCCTGTAGGAGGAGCCAAAAGCAAGATAGAAGTGATGGGAATTGAAACAAAACAATAGAAGTGGATGAGCAACAAAAGAGACATGAATAGAGTCAACAAGCTCCTCCTCAATCTCTTGAGTGACAGTATGCTTCACAACTAGAGCCTTTCATTAGCGCTTGCACTCACATGCAAGTCTATTACATTAGCAATGAGCATTAGAGGACATGGCTTAAGAAGAGGCCAAAGGATGCTACTCCATTGCATGAGAATCCTTCACAATTGTTGCCAATGGAAGAGTGGTCTTTTGAGTGGGAGTAGGAGGAGGAGGCACACAAGAAGAAACAATGACATAAGGAGAAACAAAAACAAGAGCCTTGGTAGTGGGCCTCTTTCCATTCACCACCCGAGGAGCAGGTAGAGGAACATTAGGAGGCCACAAAAGCTGAGGCACAAAAACCTCCACATGTGAATGTTTCTCATTTCCATATAGGGTGGGTTGGGGAAGCATGGGTAAAATATGCAATTGAAAGGCTTGACACTTCGCCTTTTTCCACATGGGAACCATTCCACTTCCCATGCGAGGCATAGGAGGAGGAACCGAGGATGCCACTATGGGTTGGGAAGAAGAAGTAGATGGATTAGAAGACACATAAGGGGAAGGTTCTAGAGTGAAATCAAGCTTCTCCTTCCCTTTTGATGGGGTCTAGAAGAGACAACTTTCTACTATGATAGCATAAAATCCTTCACAAAAACAAACATATAAAGACATAGGAAAACAAGATTTTGGCGTTGAGCCCCAAATATTATACTTAACATAAGCTTGATACAAACAATCTCCCTTAGGAGGGAGAGGTCTAACTAGGGTGGGCCAAAAGTGATCCAAAGAAAAGCCCCCATGTGACACAAGTGGTTTATAGCCAACATCATGAACAACATGCATTATGCCCTTGTGGGGGGATTTCAAGCACTTGTGGACTATATAGGCAACTGCATTCATGGAGGCTAACCATGGAATGCCTAGCCTAGCCCTGAATAGGTTGGACTTTAGAATCACAACATTTGAATGAAACATCCACTACCTTAGGTCCTATTAGGACCAACAAAGAAATGGTGCCCATAGGGAACATAGAAAGCCAATCATGAGTACGAAGAGTGACTTGTGACTCATCATACTTCTCCTTATGAAATTTTTTAATGAACAAGGTTTCCTCTATTATCACATTCACTCAACTCATTGGTACCATTACACCAGTCATGATGTTACTATTGTTAGAATTGGATATGAAGTTATCCTACCAATATCTAGAGGCCAAATGGAAAGCACAAGAGAGAGAATATGAATATGAAAAGAATAAACTATATTCTTATCAATTATGCAAATATGATTCAATTGTTGTGTTGTGTATAATGTATGAGAGACCCCTTTGTTATATAGCCAAGGTGAGACATAAGATGTCATATGATTATGAAAAATGTCTTAATCATATGAAATGAGACAACTTATCACAACTACCTAGGTCACATGTGTTACAAGTCAAAAGATAAGATAACAATTAATGACAACTAACACCTAGAAAGATTCATTCCTAGGACCTAAGTAAACTTAACATGTAAATAAGTCCACTGAGTATCCTAGTAATGGATTAACTAGGTACAAGAATTTATTTACACAAACACCCCCCTTAAGTGTAACTTAGGAGTAGCAAATTATTATGAAAATGACACAAAGATGGGTCCTAGCTACAAGACCATGTTAGGTACCCATGTACAAATGCAAATTAAATCTCTCACAAACAAAGAAAAGGAGAAAACCTAGTGGGACAAAGCTCCTCCCAAAAACAGAGATGAAATACAAAAAATAAATGCTCTTAATGATGCATGAGAAGGCCAAATCCCCATGTGAGGAAAATAACCCCCATAAGAGAGAAGAAGAAGAGAGATGATATATCCCCCTTGAATGTTGAGTCTCCTACAAAGGTAGAAGCTCAACAGTGAATGTTGAAGATGATCCAATCACACTGAACAATGTTCCTTCCCTTAAGAAAAAAAAAAACCATTAATGTATGCAAGAGTTCTTCCCATTCCTAAAAGGAATATGAGAGAGGATAGATCTAGTGTATAATGTCTCT
>VDFB02032217.1:0-30621 GCA_007258455.2 Sequoia sempervirens
TTTTTTTCTGTTGTTTGCTTGGTATTCACTCTGACTAATCTATGGATTTCTATCCATGACCATTTTTGCAATTAAATGCTCAAAGCAATTGTAATAGCATGTGAGGAAACCAAATATTTTTATTGATCCCAAAAAATATTAAAAAATGAGTGTTGGATAATGTATTATTCATTGCCCAAATAGTCAGTCCTGCTTTAATTTAACTAAAAATGTGAAATTTTTGAAGGGAATATGAAAGATAATTATTTTTTGAGTGAGGAGGTTGTTATGGGTTCTGCAAATGCTTTCTTCAAACCTTTCTCTTCTTTTTCTTTTATTTAGATTTAGTGTGTTGGGTTGTCTTTTAATATAATTTGTAGGTCCTTTGAAAGTGTTTTTGATCTTCATTTAAAGAACCATGTTGGCCTCTTTTTGCAGTGACATATGGTAAATTAAATTATATGAAAACTTCGATACATGAATTGAATTATAGGGTCACAACTTGGATTTTTCAAATGGGTTATTAACAAAATGATAAATACAAGTTTAGACTAATGATAGCATGACACAACTTGTGCAAAATCTTGACGTAACTCACTTGCCATGGTATAGAGAGTTTAATATTTTGGAATCTATTAGCTACAATGTTAGCTTTTGTAGGATGATTGTTTATTGTTTTTGCATCTTCAACATATATTATCTTTTTTGGTACATTTAGTTAGGATTTGGTGAATTGGATAGCTGGCCCCTTTGTCCACAATAACTCGGGGGTTGCAAACAACGAATGGCCACATAATAGTTAGATACTCACTAAGTATATTCATAAATCATTCATAGGTCAAAGCTGAAGATTATTAGATTTGGCATAATTTTTTATCAACAGTACTTTTGAAGGAATGTTTGACAAGCAACCAACCAATGATTTCATAATACATTTTTCTTTACACCAATCTACAGGATTTGATTTTGCCTCTTGCTTTTGGTCTTAGAGGTTATAAATTATTAGCCCTATCTTGGGAGCCTTTCCAAATAGTACAAAATAAACTAAAGCTTGTGAAGTACATGCTAAATATAAATGGAGCTAATCTATCACATTGGATGGAGCATTGTTGATTCTACTTCTGCTTATTTATTACATCATCACCTCTCTGTCATTTTTATATCTTTATATTCAAAGTTAATAAAGCCACCTTGATTGACAAGAATAGATTTGAAGAAAGGTTTTCTAAATGGATTATACCATTTGTTTTTTATTTAATGGTTGAGAGTACTATCTATAATCTCTAGATGAATGAAAAAGACAAATTCATTTTTTGTAATCATACTAAGAAATTCGACAGTCAATCCTTTTCCAAAATTCCCTTTAACAAAAAAATGGGAATGCATAGATAGTTCACTTGATGCTTTTAATTCCACTGGTATGAATCACACAAAACTGTAGATCATTTGCAAGAAAAGAAGAACTATCTAAATCACATTAAATATGTCTAAATCTGAAGTCTGATAACGAATATAGAAAGAGATGGCTACTGAGATTGCTATTTGAAAATCACATGCTAGAATTTGGTTGATTAAATGTTATACTTATCGTTAATTATGTTTCTATTGACATTACTCTAGAAAATTGTTGACCTTATGCACTTTAGATAGTCAAAAACCTACAGTTACGTACATGTCCTTCTAACAACTACTTACATTTGATCCTATATTGTGTATTTTTCAAAAACAAAAAAAAATCACTGTGATTATGGTGCATGTCTACTAACTTTTTTCTTACATGTGTAGAAACAAATAGATGTACAACACAAACTCTTTGTGTTGGCTCTTTTCATAAAGGCACATCAAACCATCGACTACAAAAGCATCGTATCTAAAAATGTTATGCTTTAATCCTTCAATTCACTATAAACAAATTTGTAATGCAACCAACTTTTATATAATTATCCATGTATTTCATATTATTCTATGTATTCAAATTCCTATTACAAACTTGTACAGACACTACAAACTACAATTTTTAATATGTTTAATTACATATAATTATCTATCGGCGTACCCCTTGCACCCCTTCTGGTGCAAGTGCTAGTTAGTAGCACTACAAGTTATAAAGCATGAATCAACATTACCACAAGCCATAAAAATGCACTTAGTGGTATAATTATAATTGTATGGTACTTTTGATGCATTATGGATTGAGGATGTGTATTGGCATTTTTGATGTAAGAATTGAGGATTCATAAGTCATGTGTGGCTTGGCACATTGATTGAGCATTATAAACTAGCAACTAGAACATTGGAATCATATGGTTGTATCATGCAAGTTATTTAAGGCGTAACCTATTGTAAATTATCATAACAATGATGTTTCATATCCAACAGCAATAACCACAAAAAATTTGCAATATGTAGTTACAAAGTATTCCTAACATGACATGCCATACACACAAACTCATTTCATAGCCTACGTTGCTTGCTAGGCTAGTTTATTCCAAAAATATGAATCAAATGCTTTGGGGTATTTGATAAAAATTGAGTCTTTTATACCATTCATCATGTTGGATGTTGCTTTCAAATCCTTAGTAATGTTGCATCCATAAAGGATATTGGTTTGAAATAAATATGATTACATCTTTTGTAATAGTCCTAAAAATTAGAAGGTTAGGATTAGTGCTCCCATATATTGTAGTTTAAATACCTCCTCTACATAGACATGCAATTTTTTCATATTCCTTGCATTTAATAGAGGCACAAATGCCAAGTCCTTTCACATTCTTTTTCTCTTAATAGGTGACAATACTATTGAGTAAAGTTAACCTTTCTTTTATTGTTAACATAATCTCCAAGCATTTTTTTTCAAAGAATTGAGTTTGTTCTTGTATCATGTTTGCTTGCATTTTATGCACCTTTTTTGGCTAGAAGGATATTGATTCATATGGTGTGTGAAGAGACAAATGCTAGTACCAAGATGAGGATAGATATGATAAGACAATAATAAGAACCATAATATATAATAATGTTTGAGACAAATTATAGACCATAATTACATAAAATCAAATCCAATTCTTTTTCATGGTCTTTAAAATAGGAAACCTTAAGATGCTTGCTTACCTTCCACTACAATGTCCAAATTAGTTAAACTTGAATATCATTACCATAGGATATATTTGTAGGATTAGATATATACTAGAATAAGCTTTACTGTTACAGCTCAATACATTTAACTTGAAATACCATCACCAACAAAATACACAAATGAAGTATAGCACAATATCATTGGATTATTGGGTTTCTACTTGAACATAATTTTAGGGGATAACAATTGAAGCTTTGAAAATGTAAAAAGTGTTTACATGAAAGCACTGTTGACAATAAATTGTAGAGGATAAATATTGACTAGAGAAATTGGAAAAAAAAATATTAATGTGTGTTCTAAATTCCTAATACATACCATAATCTCGAGGAGATGTTGTCTTGTCTTTTATTGGCTACGTCTATGCAATAATGTTTGATATCATATTATATATATACATATTTTAATACATAAATATTATAAAGCTATGAAGGCTAAGAACCATTATGGAAGCTGACACAATTGAGCTTCACTGTGACTACCTTTTGATGGTTATAATCTACACTATCAAATGTAATGATCAAATTTGGATGCCAAGACTTTACTCCATACACCATTGATTCACATGGGAGCTCTACCAGTTTAAGAAGAAAGGAAATGACACAAACACTTGATCATACTATAAGTTGTGAGCATACTTTCATAGTTTGGTCTATAGGTGTCTAGACTCTTGACAAAAACAACAATGATGACACAACATATGATGTCTCCATATTGCTTTGTGCCACTAGAAATGTGTATTTGACATCTAGTAGAGATTGAGTAAAGTTTTAGAGGGCATTTGAGAGTACATGTCATAAAACATGAATCAACATTACCGCAAGCTATGATAATGCACTAAGTGATATCACTAGAGTCGTATTTGGAGAATCTATCTAGATCATTCAAGACAATGTGGTAGACTAAAAACTATAATATTAAATCACAAATCATAAAGATCGCCATTAGAAAGCAAGATGATCTATAATATAGATAGATACTAAAAAGAAGGGGACCTAAATTGGGAGCACTCCCAATACACGTGTACACACATACAACACACACATCCACACACGCACACACATACAACACACACATCCACTCACGCATACACCACACACACCTACACCCTCCTCCCCACAACACACACACACACAATTCATGTTTACTCATCCAACAATTGAAGAATTATGGAATATCAATTCAAAAATAGCGTACTGTTGCAGTAATGCATTGAATCTTTTTATAAATATTTCTTCAATATGGATTTATAGCATCACTCATTTCAATTCAAAATAATCTTACTAGTAAGGAAATGCATTGCATCTTCTTCCAAGGTATTCCTTCAATATGGATTGGTAGCGCCATTCAATTAAATTCACCATAAAAATAACTCAATTTTTTTTTACTTGATTTTGGAGAAGCTTTTCGTTTAGTCAAAATTTAATTGGGAAACCTTCCATTTTGAAGAAGTTGAAAATATAAGCTTGGTGCTATGAAACATTATAGAAATTAATCGTTATAACTTTCATGTGGGTAAAACATATTCAAAATTTGTTAATGCAATTCAAGTTACACTGAGTTTTGATCAATTTCAATGTGCAAAATAAAGATGCAGGGAAAGGGAATATTATTTTAAGTAGTAGTAGCGATCTTATGTAAATGTCTCTTAATTAATTTGAGATGTTTGAATCTAATAGTAGAGATGGAACAACAAATGATAGATTTAAAAAAAAAAATATGATCATTCGAAGGAAAATAAAAATTCTTTATACAAATATTTTAGGGTGATTAATTAATTATAATAAATAAATTATTTTAGAATTATGATTTGAGGTGTTATAAAAATATGTTTACAAATAAACATTAAAATTAATGAAGAGGATTAGCGCCTTTTGTTCTAAAATTTGATGGAGAATATTTGATGATATAATATCTCATGTTTAAAATTCTTTGACATCTGTCAAGTAAAAGAAAACTTACTGTGCTTCACTCTAGGTCATTTCTTTAGTATAGAAGTGATCTCCATATTTGTAAATTTGATTTTTATCTACAAATTTGATCTCTATCCATGAAAATGATCTTCACACTTTTGATCATCTAGAATCTACTCATGTTAGGTGTCTAAACCCATTTTTGAAAAAATAGTGGTGCTCATGAACACCTTGGTGAGCTTGTTGCGTGACAATATTCTCTTTACTCAAACCCTTGGAATCAATTTAATGGTATAAAAATTAAAGATATGTGAATCAATAATATAACATTCACAGGTAATGCTCATGTCATGCTAATGCAATATGCAGATTTTAATGTCATAAAATTATTCTTTAAAGCTCCTTGACCTAAAATTTAGATGGTCATAATGAATTAATGTTTTTCCTTCTATAATACCATAGTGTGGATGTTTAAATATTTCACATTCAAGTTGCCAAATAGTGACTAGTTGGAAGGGGGTTACCTTGTGCCAAGATAAAATTTGAACTTGGAAATCATGGGATCATTTTTATGTCAGAGATTTGACTTACGAAAATAATAAGATAAAATGTAGATGAGACTAGTCCTTGGGAATGTGTGAAGGTGGTATTAGTGTACGGGAGCTAAGATAGCGAAAGAACTTTCTACACTAATCTTGAGAGGAGGGTTATGCAAAACTTTTCAAATCTTTACAACAATTATAAAAACTAAACATAAATACCACATATCACAACATATTGATTTATGAGGGGAAAACCCTTTCGGTAGAAAAACCCCACACTCTAAAAGTTGTCCAATCTCTTAAGAAATTAACAAGATTACAATATACTCTGTATAGGACCGAATTTGCACCCCTAGTGTAAATTCCCCTTTTGCATACCCTCACCTTAGAAAATCAAATCCGAAGGCGAAATTCCACATCACCCACCTGCCTTCCATCCACTTAACGCGTGTTTTGTGCATTGGTGAGGGAATTTTTATCAGGGACAAGAGTGCGGTGTGTAGACGTCTACGCGGCGTGTTGTCGTCCCTAATAGACTCTTGCCCTTGAGTCTGCAGGGACGTTACACTCCTCATTGGGGATGGTTTGTAACGACTTTGTGCAACCAACCAACCCGAAACGACTCCTTTTGGCCTTCAAATCCCTCCACTTCACTTCACTTCATCCTATACACAATTCAAACAACTTCATTCGATCTTCTTAACATCTTCACACTTTTAGGATCTCTTGAGCATACTCTTGAAGCATTCTACTAGCATTTTCACAACTCCATTGAGCATTGCAATAGCTTGATAGTCCATCAACTTCATTTTTGTACATGTAAGGCCACCATAGAAGTTGGAAGCTTGGAGTCTTGCGAGACCTCCCTTCATTACCACTACGGCTGTGGTGACTTTACCAAGTTCGTTGCTTACATTTCCCCTTCATTGGCCTTGAGAGCCTTTGGGTGGAGGTGGTAACGCTTCACTTTACTTTCACATTGTGATTTGATAGAGTAGCTTTATCCTTTTTAGTGTTAAGTGCATTTCCTTTTCTCTTCTTTATCATACTTTCTACTCAGTTGCTTTTTTGGCTATTTGTGGAGGTGGAAACACCAAAGTGGGGGTTTGACTAAGGAAAACCCCTATACAACCCCAACAATTTTCCCCTTCTTGCTTGTGTGTAGGTGAACATGTGCGTGGAGCTCACTAGCGATTGACACTTTTGTGAGTTGATATTCATCACCCTTGTGTTCATCTATTTACTTTATCATTTTCGCCTTTACTTTTCGTACTTCATTATTTTGTTTTTTTCATTAAAATCAATTAGCTAGGTTGTTAAGTATGTTTTTGGCATTTCTTACTGTACTTTGCATTTTCTGACTGTACAAACGCCAGTGTACCAAAGAGACGCCAACCATCCTCGGACAAAGAGTTGTCTGAGGTGTAGTACAGACTCCAAAAACTAGCTCGTCTGGCCCCAACTAGATTTTCGGGTTTGTAGAGTGACAAAAGCACTTGAGAGTGCTCTTCATTCTCAGTCCTCATCCCAAAACATTTGTTAGAGTGAGGTAAGTTAGGGCAGCCCTCCGCTCTTGGCTCTCTGTGACCTAGAGCCTTGTTGTGGTTGGTCCCCCTCTCACATTTTTGGTGAACCCGATATGAATCATTTTGGTTTCGTTTAACTGTGCTGAAGGGTCCTTTCCTCGTGTCCTAGGAGTGTTGTAGGTGCGAGTGTTGTGAGGAATTTCACCTAACAACCCAACCTGCAACCCCTAATAGGCATGGTTTGAAGGTTTCATAGACATTACAAACGAAGCCTTAGTTGGGTCACTGTCCAATTGCACACCTTTTGGGGGGCTTTGTGAGGGTATTGTTTAGTGCACGTGATGGCCTCCTTCTTGCATCTGCCTATCCCCTCTGCGCAGCCTGCAAGTAGTGGTCTAGGTATAACTTTCACCTCACATGACCTACCGATGGGTTTTAATAGAGAGCCATCTCCTCTTTACATCCCCGTGTAGATCAACAAAAACACTATAGCAGGTGTTCTTGTTGACCCGACGTGTTGAGTGAATATTATAACTAAGGAGATTATGTTAATCAATTTCTTGCATAAAGATGGGTACAACGCACCTGAAAGTACCATTCGTACACATAATAGTCTTTCTATACCTCCCCTCAGTAGCATCACCTTGTCGGTCCTTGTTGGACCTAACTCTCTAAACCCGCTTTTTAACATAATCCCAGGATCTGAACTCTTTAAAGTGAAGCGGGGTATCCTTTGGTTAGTAGCTATGAATGCAGTTACCTTAGTTGTGCACAAGTGTCTAAAGGTTATCCATGAGGGATCAATGCATGTGATCCATGACACTGGTTATAAACCACCGATTCCGCGTGGAAGCTATTCTCTAGACCACTTTTGGCCTGCACCCATTGGTCCACTTCCACGTAGGACGAACCTCTTGTACCAAACATATGAGAGGTACAAGAAAGGGTGTTTAATGTCTAGAGTGAGGTACCCTCCATCTCCTTATGTTGTTTTGCATAGGGCATGTTTAAAAGCTGACAGTGATGCCGCCATGGCCCGAAGAAGGGAAAAAGAGAAGCGTTCTCAAGGTTCTTCTTCCTCTTCCATTGTACAGCATGCTGCTTCCTCTCGCCCTATTGTGGCGTCATTGGATTTTGCTTTGCGTTTGCGGGAGAACCCTATGGTTCCCACTTGGCGAAAGCCCAAGTGGCCTGCATTCGAACTTCCTATTTTGCCCACAAAGCCTAGGCTCATTTGATATGGTAGAAGGAAGGGTCCTCGCGAGGAATCCTCTATGTCTCACCTTTCTCGACCTCCTACCACTCTTGCTCCTAAATCAATGAATGGGAAGAGGCATGTTGTTGAGGTACTAGAGCCGACTTCCCCCGTTGTTTCTCAACCTCTTCCTTCTGCTCCCGTCCAAGAGTTTGTCCCTCCACCAGAGATGACTATGATGGACACTCGTATGGCTAAGCAGGAGCCTTATATCCCTTCTCAACTCTCGGCCTCTAGCTCCAAGAGTTGCAGAAACTGCCTTGCGCGTGAGCGCAAGCACTAGCAAAAGGCTCTAGTGGTTGAGCAAGCCACTTTGTAGAGGAAGGGGAAATGACTGCCCCTATTTCAGAGCCTCCTATTGTTGTCTCCTCCTATCTCGTTCCCTCTGCCTTTGTTCAATCAAACTCGATTATGCTTCTAGCTCCTATTGTGAGTGTGAACGTCCTTGACCCTAAAAAGGTGCAGGTGTTTATCGCTCCTTCAGTTGAGTTGCCTCTCTTGATGTCCCTCTCGGACATCTCCCATTTCCTAAACCCGTCAACATGTCGAACACCTTGGTGGTGTCCGTTGTGGTTCTCTCTTCCTCTGCGCCTCTCACCTTGTCTGTGGGGAGTTCACATCCTCCAACGAAGCAAAAGGTGGAGGTTGGCCCTTCTAGCAATGGGGGTCGTAAGAGGATCCCACCTTCTCCAAAGGGTGGTCCTGCGCTAGCTTGCGTCATCCTAGTGACAGAGCCAGTTCCGGCATCCCCTGAGTTTGTCACCACTCCTGAGTCACTCGGTGAGCCAAGTAGTGAATCTCGGGTGCCGCCTTCCTCACCCATTGAGGTAACACATAGAACTCCCGTGAAGTGCATGTTTAACTCTTTGGATGAAGTCCCAGCCTTATCGACAAATTTCGCGAAATTGTTGATCATTGCTCCACAAGAGCCAAGCGAAGAAGACCTTGCGAGGCCTTCTTCCTTGGCTCTTGTTGCGGGAGGGTCAGAAGCTCCTCCCCTTAATATTCCACCACTACAGGCTCGTTCGCCTTCCCCATATAATGATTTAGATTGGGAAGTAGACGACCTCTTGGTCGATGAGTGTTAGGGGAGGCGCCTCTTCTTTACCTTTAGATTAGGTGTGTGATTGTTGTAATGTGTTCCTCCGTGCTTGTGTTATGTGTTCCCAGATGACCCTTGTCACCCTTGTAGGTGCTTGGATATAGGAGTGATTATGTGGCATAAACTTCCTCTATTTGTGACATCATTCTTCCTCTGTTATGTGTTTTGATTTTCAGCAAATTGGGGACGATGCAAAGTGTTGGGGACATTTAGGCTTCCCTTCCATGTTGACCCAATTTTTTATTTTTACTGTCTTCTCGTGCATTATTCACATAGTCTAATATAGTAGGGGGTTGATGACAGTTCATCTATATACTACTACATACCTATATATATTTATAAGCAACTTTGACCCCGAAATATCAGATCACCCCTGTGCCCTCTGTTTGTGATGTTTCTTTTCGTAATCTTGGTTATCTTTCTCTCTTCTTTGCTTGAGTTGTCCCTCATATGTGCGAAAATGTCACTTTCATAATGTTTCAATTTTCAGAAAACGCATTCGGAGCCAACGAATCTTTTCTTGAAAATCCTTGCAACCTTTTTCCAAAAATCGCATTCTCAACTTGGACCCCTAGCGGAGTGTGTTTCCTTCGTCATGGGTTCGCAAAGAAAGAACTTGAAGAACTTTCCTCCGAGGGAGCAACTTTTCTTGTGGGAGAAGCCTCGATCTTCCCCTTGCGTGGGGGCATTTTCTTCCTTTCAAATTCCTTGAAGAACATCTTTCGAAAGGATTCCTTGATGGTGAATTGATTTGCAAAAAAAATTCTTGCACTTTCAAACGTGTTCCTTGCGAGGACCCCTCTTCTTTTGAAGGGTTCCCAAGGGACCCCTTTGAAAGCCTTTCAATTTGTTGATTGTCTGCGTGACTATCTGCTTGTTCGCTTGTGTGGCTGCTTTTTGTTTTCTAACATTGTTTTATCTGCGAATTAACATGTTACTTTGTAAGTGCGCCTGTGAAGCCGCTTCCCAGTCCGACTCTGCGGAGTCTCCTTTTCATTGGGCTTCCTTCATGAGAGAGTACTTGGGGGAACACCTTCTTTGTAGGTTTGCAGGCCTATGAAGTGCTTACATCCTATGGGATTTTTCCATCATTGGTCTGAGGGCTTCAGTGTACTTTTTGCAACTTCGTAGTTCCACGGAGCTACGGAGTCCTTCTATTCAAACCTCCTTAGGAGAGAGTACCTATGGAGTCCTTTTCCTGCCCTACACTTTCGAGCTCGCCAGATTGCGATATGCTTCCTCGACGATTCAAGTATACATCTCTAACTCTTCGATTTACTTTACCGAACACTCATTGATACTCATGCTTGCTAAAGTGGGGGCAAAATGTATAGGAGTGAATTTGCACCCATTGTGTAAATTCCCCTTTTGCATGCCCTCACCTTAGAAAATCAAATTTGAAGGCGAAATTCCACATCACCCACCTGCCTTCCATCCACTTGGTGTGTGTTTTGTGCGTCAGTGAGGGAATTTTCGTCAGGGACACGAGAGCGGTGCACAGACGTCTATGTGATGCGCTGTCGTCCCTGACAGATTCCTACCTCTGAGTCTGCAGGGATGTTACACTCCTCATTGGGGATGGTTTGTAACGCCTTTGTACGACCAACTGACCTGAAACGACTCCTTTTGGTCTTCAAATCCCTCCATTTCACTTCACTTCATCCTCTACACAATTCAAGCAACTTCATTCGATCTTCTTTACATCTTCACACTTTTGGGATATCTTGAGCATACTCTTTAAGCATTCTACTAGCATTTTCACAACTCCATTGAGCATTGCATAAGCTTGATACTCCATCAACTTTATTTTTGTACATGTGAGGCCACCATAGAAGTTGCGAGCTTGGAGTCTTGAAAGACCTCCCTTCATCACCGTTGCAACTATGGTGACTTTGCCAAGTTTTTTGCTTTCATTCTCCCTTCATTGGCCTTGAGAGCCTTTGGGTGGAGGTGGTAATGCTTCACTTTACTTTTGCATTGTGATTTGATAGAGTAGCTTTATCTTTTGTAGTGTTCAGTGTATTTCCTTTTCTCTTCTTTATCATACTTTCTACTCTGTTACTTTTCTAGTTGTCTGTGGAGGTGGAAACACCAAAGCGAGGGTTTGACTGAGGAAAACCCTTATACATCCCCAATAATTTTCCCTTTCTTGCTTGTGTGTAGGTGAACGCGTACATGGAGCTCGTTGGTGAATTTGCGCTTTTGTGAGTTGATATTCATCACCCTTGTGTTCATCTATTTACTTTATCATTTCCGCCTTTACTTTTTGTACTTCATTATTCTGTTTTATTCATTAAAATCAATTAGCTAGGTTGTTAAGTAGGTTTTTGGCATTTCTTATTGTACTTTACATTTTCTGACCGTACGGACGCCAACGTGCCAGAGAGATGCCAACACGTCGCACTGTCATCCTAGACTCGCGCTACCATCCTCAGATAGAGAGTTGTTTGAGGTACAGTACAGACTCCAAAAACTAGCTCATCTAGCCCCAACCAGATTTTTGGGTCTGTAGAGTGACATAAGCACTTGAGAGTGCTCTTCATTCTTGGTCCTCATCCCAAAACATCTATTAGAGTAAGGTAAGTTAGGGCAGCCCTCCGCTCTCAGCTCTCCGTGATTTGGAGCCTTGGTGTGGTTGGTTCCCCTCTCTTACAACTTCTAGAGTAAGTTGTCATAGTAGTATCACTAACTAAAGATCTAGAGGCAACTCAACATCTATAACTCACATAACCTCCAACTCAAGCACCTAATATATAGGAGATACAATACATGACAAAACCATGAACTAAAACCACTCAAAAAGTGGCAACCAACTTATCTTCAATCAAAGATTCCTTATGATGTGTCAAAACACACCAACAGGTGTAACTCCCCCTTACAACTCTTTTATGTGTCCAATATGTTTTCACATTTTTCAATTCAAGAGACCCAAGTTTTGGAGGCCATAACTTTTGATCTAGGATGTCGATCGATGAATTGTTTGAACTGTTGGAAATATTGTGAAGTGCACTATCAAGCTCTTACCTACTATGTTGGTTATGACCAGTTTAGAGCCCAAAAATAACCTCTAAGTGCCTCAAATTTGACTTCGAAATTTTAAAAAAGGGAAACAACAGTCCATAATGCCAAACCCTTCAACAGCTACACCAATTCCACCAAGAGCACCTCAATTGCCAGTGCAACCTGTGCCTAATCCAAATAATAAGCTTGTCCAATAGGCTTATGCTAATGACACCATACAATACCCCACCTATGGGGTTAAGGTGAGTGATGTACACCTCATATCAAGGAAAATGTTAGTTGGACCTTCATCTCCTCACATTATTGAATTAACTGTTGAGAAACTTCTAGCAAAGCCCATGGACAAACAACCTAAGGAAGCTGAGTCAAATCAAGTCAACCCCACAACCATGGGTCCAATGCCTCCATTCCCTGAAAGATTAACAGTTCAAAAACATCATTCACAGGCTGAAACTAATCTATTGGGACATCTCAAGGATGTTTGCATCAAAATACTCCTCATCCAGGCCATTAAAGAAGTACCCATTTACACCAAAACAGTGAGAGAGTTGTGCCTCAAAAATCCAGGAAAAAAATATAAGGACCCTCAGACTGTACATGTCTTAGGATGACTTTCAGACAATATGTTGGGAAACATAACAGTCCCCAAGTATGCAAACCTTGGAAGCCTTGTAGTGGATGTCAAAATCAATGGCACTCATTAAAAATACCTTAATTGACCTTGGAGCAACCATTAATGTAATGACCAAAGAAACAATGAAATTATTACAACTAATGGAGCTTAGACCTACACCTATTGCTACAGTCAAACCTGAGGGAGTCATAGAAGACTTGGTAATAACATTAGACTCATGGGAGTACCTTGCAAACTTTATGGTGTTGCAGCCCAAACCTTGCAAGATATCCCCTCATTTTAGGCAGACCTTGGTTGACAACTGCAGATGCCTATAGAAGTTGCATGCCTGGTGACATGAACATTTCCAATGGAAATGTGACAAAGAAACTAGTCCTCTATCCACCCACCTAGCCACATGTAGATTTGGAGCAAACTGTATGGCTTGCCCTAGATGAGGAAAACCAATACTCCTTACAAACTGTGATGACTATTGAACGCAATCCCTTGTTAGAAAACCAAGATGAAGATGAACTAATTGCAAACATCATTCATAACAATTATGGTGAGGATCCACAACAACATGATTATCTAACATGTTTGCAAGATCCCTTGCAAAACATAATTCCCGCCAATACATCTGAGTTTGTTTCTCAAATTTTCCACACCTTATCACCACATCATTGTATTCCAAATATAACATGTCTTGACATTTCATTTGTTCAAACATAATCCTTGACTTTAGAGATTATGTCAAACAAGACATTAAATATAAACGGCCAATTGACTGCTACTCAACAAACTTCACTACTGAATGTGTTGCAAGCACATGCAACAACATTTGCATGGGATTACCATGATATGAAAGGTATAGATCCAAACCTGTGCATGCATCGAATTTACATCAATGAAGGCTATAAACTAGTTAGGCAACCACAAAGGAGAATTAGCCTTGCAGTCCATGACATAGTCAAAGCTGAATTACAAAAGTTGTTGGATGCAAGATTCATATATCCAATCTTTGGCAGTCAATGGGTGTCTCCACTAGTGATTATTCTTAAGAAATGAGGGAAATGGAGAGTGTGTGTAGACTATCGTGAGTTGAATGCAGCAACTAGGAAAGACCACTTTCCCCTTCCATTCATTGACCAAGTACTAGATTCACTAGCAGGCAAACAATACTTCTATTTTTGGATGGCTTTAGTGGATACAATCAGATTAAGATAGCCCCAGAAGACCAAGAACAAGACAACCTTCACATGCCCTTGGGTACACATGCTTACTCTGTCTTACCATTTGGGCTATGTAATGCACTTGCCACATTCCAAAGGGCAATGTTGAGCATATTCTCAAACTTTGCACATGATTCCATGGAGGTTTACATGGATGATTTCACAACTTATGGGAATACTTATGAAGAAGCACTTGCCAATTTGGAAAAAGCATTACAAAGATGTCAAGATCATCACCTATCCCTGAGTCATGAAAAATGTTTCATGATGATGACTGAGGAAGTTGTTTTGGGACATTTTGTGTCCAATAAGGGAATCCAAGTAGACCCTAACAAAATTGAGATAATATCAACCCTGCATGTACCCCAGAAACAAAAGAATGTTAGAATCTTCCTTGGCCATGCTGGGTATTACAAGAGGTTCATACAAGATTTTAGTAAACTTGCAGCACCACTATTTGTCTTATTGTCTAAGGATGTGGAGTTTGAATGGACAACTGCTTGTCAACATTCCTTTGAAGCTCTCAAGGAAGCATTGACCAAGAACCCTATGTAATTTTCTATTGGCTTACAGCATGGTTCCAGCTGGACTCAATTGTTGGTCCCAATATGCTGTATATCCATAGTTGTAAGAGCGCTAGTATTGTTTATCTTCTACTTTTTGTTAAAGACTTTGGTACCTTCTAAAACTCCACTTTTACGTTTTAACCAAAAAATGCATTCTATCATACTGTTTAATTGCACCAATCTGCAATTTGCTCTTGAGGTTACCAGTCATATATGTCTTTTTGAGTAGGACCATACAGATGTAAGATTCTATTGTCCCTTCCATCTGTCACAGAAATGTAAAACAAACTATTTTGCAGCAATGCCAAATGGTCACCTTCCATTGCAGTGCATAAAGCAGCACAAGAACAACAAGTTAAACATGAATTCTCTCACTTGAAAAGAGAGAGAATCTTTAGTTACTCAGACCAAAATTAATTCTTCATATTCCATGTTTTTCAAGTAAAGAACAGATTTGTTAGCTATTCCTCAAATAGAGAAATTTGGCTGCAACCATTCATGAAAGATGGAATCATTAATAATGGCATTCAATTAGTAAAAATGTTAATTCAAATTACACAGCATATGAACAACTCCGAATGCCGATAGGAGAATACATGAGCTGGTTCATACATTGCAAACTCAAGCACAAGCAATAACGGAAAGCAAGGAATTATCCACCAAAGAATCTTGATGCATAAGTCTCCAACTGGCTACTTCAAATAGACTGATGCATATGTTATGCAGAGTACACAAACCTTCAGAAGCAGCAATCCTGAGCTGAATCTATTGGATGATATAGCACTCATGACATTCAAATCTGCTAGGAAGCCTTGAATTTGTTAGATCAAGCATTCTTTAGATACTTGAAATCTGATCTGATTCACTATATGAGTGACTATCTATAATCTGGTTTTCAGTAGGCAAAGAATGTGAGAAGGTTTCAACTAGCTCACAGGCATCCTCTTCCTTTAGCCTAGTCCCTTGTTGAGCTACAACAACTGCAGCTACTCTGGCAGCAAAATCACCCATGCCTTTTAAATTTGAGGATCCTTTCAATAGTCCATATAAGATTCCAGCTGCATAAGAATCGCCTGCTCCACAAGTATCCACAGGAACACAGGGTGAAGGAGGTATGTATATAACTTCGCCTTTAACTGCAACGTAGGAACCCCTGATACCATCTGTGACAGAAATGAGAGAAGAATAGCGACTTAAATATCTCGCAGCCACTTCTGGGCTCGCTCTTGTGCTAAAACCACATAAAGCCCTTGCTTCATCACTGTTTGCAAAAACAATATCTGCGTGATTAACTATAATATCCCTGCATAATACAGCATTATAGACACTGTCAACAACAGGAAAGCAAAGAAATATGAGAAACCTTAGTGCTTGCATTTTCTTAGTGATATGTCTGCATTTGATAAGAAAAATAAACAATAGCATTGAATTCTAAATGGAATAGTTCTCAAACTCTCCATGCAATTAAATCTGGCTTCGGCATATGCCATGTAAATTCTAAAATGCAAGTTAAGCTAAGTGAGCATTGAGTTAGAAATGCTATCTGAAAATCAACCTCTTTGCATTTCTGATTAAGAAAAGCCTCATAAAATATACATTATGCCATATCTGCAGTTAGATTTCTATTTTCAAACCAAACCAAAAATATCTAAATAATGATCTCCTAAATAGTAATCATACCAAAACTTCTTTTGATGCCTCGTTACACAGGACACATCACTTGTAGTAATGGCAACCAGGACACCGTTTCTATGTGCAGCCTCACATGCCTTGGCTATAGCTTCTATTGTCTCAGGAAATTCCCATAAGTAACCCTCCACCACAAAGATTCTTGATTTGGATATCATGTCAGATAAAGATGAATCAAAATTTACAATGGATGACATGCCCTGCAAATAGATGGCATCATTTAGTTATCACTTTAAAACCTAGGCTAAAGCCATTCATTCATTGAAGACAGACATTGTTTTAAGTTTGAACTTCATCAAGAACTCATCAGAGGAGTTTTAAAAAATGCAAAAAAGTGTTCAGCCAAGCTTCAACCATGAGCAGCAAAACTAACAATTTCAGACATTACCTGATACGAAAGCATTGTTCTTTGGGCATCTGGAGTTGTCAGGACAATTACAGTCCCTGTGGTTCCATTCTTGACAGGTTTTGAAAGAAAATATACATTTGCTCGTTGCAATTTTGCCCTGCTAGCATAACAAACTTATTCAAAGATGATGTTATGACGAATGTACCAGAAATTGCCTCCTAATATCAACTACATTGATTTTTCAGCTTTAAGAAAAATCAAGCATGTCTTTTACATTTGCATGCGGAAAAGAACATTATTAAAAAAGGAAATCCAATACTATCTACAAGCCTGCTGTTTCAAAGTGGCTACAATAAAAACCGTCATTCACTGTATGATCTCTAAAATAGTCTTCAAGACAGCACATTAATGATCAAAACTGTCATTCATCCTATGATCTCTAAAATGGTCTTCAAGACAGCATATTTTATGAAAAAATGAATAGAATATGAGTAACATCTGGAGCAAGAGAAGTACACAGAAGAGTGCATAATTTATTACTTCTAGGGTATATAGGAACATTACCTGTAAAATTCTCCCAGAGGGTCACTCCCCACAGTACCTGTCATGGCCACATTAATGGTAGGTGCTCCATGCAATCCCATTCCCAGCCTTGCCAAAGCAACGAGTGTGTTTGAAAGAGAACCCCCTGCGGCAGCTTTGTAATGACAACCATCCATTGCCCGAAGAACTTTCCCCCTCTCTTCATGATTTACAACTTTTCTTATTCCTTTTTGCAGTCCAAGCTTCTCTAAGAGGTCATCCTCAACCATTCCCGAAAAATCAACCTAGTGACCAAACAGGTATTCAGCATGTAAGTACATAATACAGACAATCCCTGAGCTTCTTTTCTCAGGAAGACTTCACAATTGAAAATAAAAAACAAGCATAGAGAGAACCATCACTAGAAACATTGATTCCTAGTATTTCTGATCTCATTTCATGAAAATTTTATAAATGCCTTTCTAACCAAGGAAAGTGTCACTTTTATCAACAAACAAGGATCTTTATCCTTGACTTTGGCTTCCAAAAGATTAATATTGGATAGGTGACAAACCACAACAGAACTTTCCCTATCCCTATCCCTAGAATCCAAACTGAGATCTCAAAGCCATGGTTCTGAACAATTGAATCCCCCCAGATTACACAAGTGGGCATAGCACAAATTTTTATTTTTTTAAAGGAATTCCTTAGGCTGTAATAATCCTAGGAAGAGATCACACTACTATCTCCCATCATTCAATTTAAATTGTTTTCCAAACCAATTGGCAACTCAGACTTATAACCAGTCAAGGATTTGAGACAACTGAACAAACTTCTCATAAAAACATTTATTTATGCATGTATATTTCGATAAAGGTTCCAGATTTGACTTTTACAATGAGTTACAAGGTAAAATACCACTTGAAACTTGACATAGACTTGCTGCCACGCCTTTCCCTGAGCAGGCAAGTTTCAGATCAGTCCATGGATGCCTTAAACACCTGGTCGGGTATTAATGAGGTGGACACCTTGATAATCAGCTTTGGACTCTGCTGGTTCAGATCCTCAAAGGAGTGACTATTGCTATTCGCTAAATAGAGTACTGTGCAGCTGCAGACCTGAAAGCTAATTCACTAAATTATCTGCCCAAATCTTCCTCTTGCCTCCTACTAGGGTTCCCAGGTTGAGAGATTGAGTTCTGATTGGTGAATATGACCGGTCGCTGCTGTAGCTGATCGTTGCTCTGTCTTCTGCAGGGTATGAGGGACTCTTGAATGTCTGCTGAAATGGCCTGAGGCCTGAGGTGCTGTGTAGGTTTCCCCTTGATCTCCGAGGAGTGGCGACTATGTGGAAATCAATCATGTGCCAAGTTAATGAAAGGAAACTCAGACCTGAGCATGCAAATAGGAAGTTGATAGAAATTGGTGAAATAAGGTCAAGGCTGATGTCCTAACTTTAGTAGACAACCAGGGTTTTCATCCTAGCAGTCTGCCTTAGGAATTTATCCCAAGATTCGCATCAATTTCATCCTAAATTCGCCCAGCCAACAAGACAAATACTTATACTTGATTATGCAGGGCACCAGGAACCACAATAGGCCAACCAACATAAAATTCTAATTTATTTATTTTATTTTTATTTTTTTACAAAATGGGTTGGCCCAACTAGGTGCCATATCTTGAAATTTAAATTTGGTTTTGTTAAATGTTTATTTATTATTATTATTATAGTATATTTATTTTTATATTTAAATATATATTAAATAATTTGGTGTTGAAAAACACCTTTAGAAACGAGTGTTGGTTGACCCAGCTAAGAGAGGGACATGACAGTCCTACCTTTCCCAAATTGCTTGCCCTCAACCAATTTTAGACTTGGATGCTGAAAAATCTCCACTCCTTCCCATGTAGCATCCTCAAGTGGAAGATACTTCCATTTCACCAAATACTTTGAAATATATCTTTGTTTCTCAACTTCCTTTCTCTTACATTCGCGATCGCCTTAGGCTCCAAAACCAGTTTTCCTTCATCATCAAGTGGGGGTAGCTCTAATGAAGGAGTAAACTGCTATCCAAGGGCTTTCTTAAGGCATGACATGTGAAAAAAGTTATGAATCCTGCTGCTCTCTAGAAGTTCCAACTCATACGCAATCTCACCAATCCTTCTTGTGATCTTATACAGTCCATAAAATTGTGGCTTAAACTTTTCAACACCACTTCCCTTGAGGGAAGATTATCTATAGGGCTGTAACCTCAAGAATACCATGTCTACTGCCTCAAAAACCCTTTCAGTTCGGTGGCAATCAGCATACAACTTTTGCTAATTTTGGGACTGCTATAGGTTTTCCTTGAGCACTTTCACAATATCCAAGCTTTGCTGAATCAAAACTCTAGCCCCCGGTACTCTACTATCCAAAAGAATCAAATCCATGAATGAAACAGCATCATAATCACAAAGTGCCTTGAAAGAAGTCCTACCTATAGACATGTGATGCATAGAATTGTAGCAATACTCCCCAAGGTACAGCCACTTGACCCATGTTGTTTGCTGCCCTGCGACATAGTTCCTCGAGCAACCTTCCATCCATTTGTTCACAATTTTCGTTTGCCCATTGGTTTGGGGATGATAGCTAGTACTTGGGGTCAATTCCGTGCCTATCAAACGAAAGAGCTCTTGCCAAAACAAGCTAATAAATCTGTTGTCCTTGTCATTTACAATGTTCCTTGGCAGCCCATGAAGTTTAAAATCTCTCTAAAGAAAAGATCAGCAACTTATGAAGCCTTGTACTCTGATGATATAACATGAAAATGAGTTTATTTAATGAGTCTATCAACAACCACATAGATACAATCCTTACCTTCACCTTGGGCAGACCTGTGATGAAATCCATGGAGGGACTCTTCCATTTCTGATTTGGAATAGGTAGGGGCTGCAACAAATCAGCTGGAAATACATGCTTTGCTTTGTTTTGTTGACAAACCAAACACTCCCTAGCATGCCTCAACACATCATTTTTGAGCCCTTTCCATGAAAAATGTTCCCTTGCTTGTATTAACCTAGATGACCAACAAGTGATGTGCCATGACATGCCCTCAAAATCCTTTCCTTTACCTTCGCTTCCAATACAAGATACACCCAATCTTTTTAGAGGATGAGCTCATCAACCACCTTGTACATGTCATCTTGCAACATTCCATCCAAAATATCAATAGCAACCGTGTTCTTGGCATTTTCAGCTATTATGGAAACCTTCCAATCAATAGATATATCAATCATAGAGCAGAAATAACATTTCCTAGAGGGTGCATCAGCCACCACATTATTCTTTCCCTTAACATACTCAATGTCAAAATCATAGGCTTGTAACTTACCCATTTTTGTTGTCTATCATTCAATTCCTTTTGATTGAGGAAGAATTTGAAGCTATTATGATCCTTTTTAACCATAAACTTCCCACAAACCAAGTACTGCCTAAATTTGGTTAGTGCATGAATGATGGCTAACATCTCCTTGTCATAAAGAGAGAAGCTCCTCTATCTCCTTGAGCTTCCTACTCTCAAACGCTATGGGGTGTCTATTTTGCATCAAAACTGCTCCAATCCCCTCCTTGAAGCATCACATTCTATGACAAAAGGAAGTGAGAAATCGGAAAAACCAAAACAAAACATGAACTCATTACCTCCTTGAGCTTGTCAAAAGCTTTCTATGCTAATGAGCTCCAAGAGAAAGTTCCTTTCTTCATCAAATCTATCAATGGGGTTGCAAGTTGTGAAAACCCTTTCACAAACCTCCTATAGTAGCTGCAAAGACCCACAAATCCCCTCAAGTGTGACAAATTCCTTGGTCTAAGCCAATCCTGTATCGCTTTGATCTTTTCCTCATCCACACTAACTCCTTGGGCACAAATTTTAAACTCCAAATATAATATTTCAAACAAACCAAACTCACATTTGGATGCCTTGGTGTAGAATGAATATGCTCAAGTATGCTAAGCACCTCATATATGTGCCTCAAGTGATCCTCCCATCTTTTACTAAAAACCAAGATATCATCAAAGAAAACCAACACAAATTTCCTCAATTGCAAAATAAATACTCGATTCATGCATGACTAAAAAGTGGTGGGTGCATTGGTCAACCCAAATGGCATGACCATGAACTCGTAGTGCCCATAGTGACATATGAAGGTTGTTTTGTGTACATCCTCATCTCTAACCCTTATTTGATAATACCTTGATCATAAGTCAATCTTGGAGAAGTATACTGCACCATGAAGCTCCTCTATCAACTCATCGATCTTGGGTATGGGGTAGCGATTCTTGATTGTATTTTTGTTGAGGGCTCTATAATTGATGCGCATCCTCATAGTCCCATCTTTTTCTTTACCAACACCACAGATGAAGCAAATGGGTTGGAACCACATCGTATGTGCCGCATGTTCGATAGCTCCTTAATTTCCTTCTCAATCTCTTGCCTTTCCTAGGGTGTTGATAAGGAGCAGTGACAATGGGTTTTGCTCCTTCCTCAAGCTCAATGGCATGTTGGAAGCCCCTATCCGGTGGTAAACTAGGATGAATCTCACCAAATACCTTGCTATGTTTATCCAGGATGGATTGAATATCAACATGGTAGGACCTCCCATCATAGGGATTTCCATGAAAAGTTTATACACAGGCAATATGAGTGAATCCCTTGTGATGATGTCTCAAGTTTATCCAAGATGGATTGAATATCAACATGGTAGGACCTCCCATCATAGGGATTGCCATGAAAAGTTTATACGCAGGCAATATGAGTGAATCCCTTGTGATGATGTCTCAAGGCCTATTAAAAACATATCTTAATTATCTCACTTTTCCCTCCTCTAGGAATTAGTTTACAATGTACATCAATGTTACGTGTTCTATGTTGTTGTGATCATCTTAATGTACAGGTACTGACGAGCAGTATCATTTCCATACTCATAATTGTACTTTGAGGGAAAGATTACTCATGTTGTAGCTATGGATAAGAGTCAGTAATAAAGAAGCTAAATTTTAGGATACATAATTAAAAAAGTAATTCAAGAAAATGAAATCCTCAAGGAGTCCAATGTTCATATCCTTATACGGCTGTGAGAAAGTACTTAAGCAGCAACCATGGCCATTAGAAAACTAAGAGGCTGGAGAAGGGGGAAGAAACAAGAATCTGACTCCAAATTAACTCTAAAAGAAGAGACAGAAAGAGGAATGGGGGAATTTTTTAAAATATCAAGCAATTGAATAGCTTGGTTCTCCTTATTTTGGACGCAAAATAGTGCAAGATTGGTTTATCAAGTGCGGATATTATAAATATATTCTGTTATTAATCTTTTTATATCTATAGTAAAACCAAATTTACTTTGGTTGTCTTACTCTAAAAGACTTGGTGATGAAATTGTGAACTCAAACTCAAGGCTCAGAAATGTACCAGAAAGAGAAACTATCTAGGTCCACAAATGACCAAAAAGACGGTTAAAAATATCAAAAACTGAATAACTTGGTCTGTCCTTATTTAGATAGTAAAAAAGTAGGAAGTTAGCGTATACATTAATATGATAAACATAGCTCTATTTTGAATCTTTTGACATCTGTAGTGAAAACAAATTTACATGGTTGTCTTTTTCAGAAAGGCTTGGTAAGGAAATTGTGAACTTGAATACAAACAATGATCAAAGGTGGACCAATAGATGGTAATTAAATTTAGGTCCATGAATGACAAAAAATCAACAGTAAAAAATGACAGTAATAGGACGACAAAGAAGGGGTTTCTAAAGATGCCCTGGCCAAATCCTACTGTTTACTATGTCCAATCTTTCCCTTCTTTTTATATATTCATTATGCAATATAAGTTTGTTTATATATTTTTTGTGGAAATGAAACAGAAAAATCTGCACATAAGATGGATGTTTCTTAATAGATATATCCAAATCATACGGCTAGCATTCAACTCTTTGGTTAAAGATTCTTTCTAATTTGATGATATTCGTGTAATATGCACTGTTGCTCTTGGAGCTCCTAGCAAAAATTTTGAGACAATATGGGAAATGAACCAGGATAAGAAGGAAACTTTTGAGATTTTTGGGACAAGAGTTAAGTGGTATCAACTACAATCTCTAGAATCAAGTGAGTTTTCAATGCACACAAGTATTTTTTGTGAAGGCTCAAGTCCAGTATTACACAAAGTATGGGTGCAGATGCAAGGGTGACAGGGGTCTCAAGTTTACAATTCAGAATTGAGTAGCATACATATTTTTAAATATGTGTGTTGAACATTCAAAAATATAATTGCAAATTTAGACACAAAGTTATCAAGAATGATCAATAATGAATATGAATATCATTATTAATTGAATTTGGGTGCAGCGGACTGTAAGAATGAGCAGAACTTCACAAGGACTTGGGCTTTCCTAGAGTTTAAAGTCATAGACAACGGAAAAGTAATGAGAGAGTGAATGATAGCATGGAGATTGCATTGATTTAAAGGGAGAAAGAGATGGGAATTGATTGAGACTCTGAGGTAAAGTTTTGGAAGGCAAAAGATTGGGTTCTAGTAACAATTTTCATCCCCATAAAAATGGGTAGATTGAGGTTGCAAAGGTTTGGAAGGGGATTGATAAAATTATGCCATAAATCAAGTAAGGCCATGGTTGAAATGGCTCCGGAGTCCACTTGGATGAAAAAATTTAAAACGCCGCATTCAATTTATCCCTAGGAATGAGTCATGACACTGTGTACCCCAAAAGCTATATGCTCACATGATATATCAACCAGTCCACTGATGATATTCAATTGTCTACTTATTATATTGCTCCTTTTGCTATGTGAAAGTGAGGAGAATGAATTGAATGAGCTGGAGGTGAAAGATGGATTTGCATTTGTCACATCACATGCACAATCCATGAAATTGACAACCTGGTGCTTTGATTCAGATTCATCTAGACACTATACATGCTGCAAAAATTGATATGTATCTTTTATCAAGGATAAAAGTAGAAGTGAATTTATGAAGTGAATGTTATCTTTTACATTGAACAATCTTCACCTTAGTCCACTACATTGACTTCACACTTTTTTGATAATCAAGAAGTCCTCAAGATGGTGAAGGATCCAATATATCATGCCTGCAACAAGTATATTTAGGTTCATCACCAGTACATCCACCAGATGGTCGATAATTAAAGAAAGTTATCTTTATTATTCCCTACAAGGGAACAGATTGCAAACATAATGACTAAACCACTTAGTACAGATAAATTTGTCAAATTTAGAGATAAGTTTGGAATTTTATTTGGTTTAGTCATTAAGGGAGGGTGTTAGCAATATTCTGGAGTTAGTGGTTTCAAACTTTCAATCATAGTTCCCATAATTGGCAAAAAACTGCAAGAAATCACAAATTATTGGCACTCAGCCTCTATGACAGTTTTTTCAAAAAAAATTGTTTTGATTTTCTAGGGAATAAGTCATTGAGCAATTTTTCATGATTTTTGTGATTATTTTTTCCTGATTTCTGCAGCAAATTTTTCTGGTTTTTACCCTAAACCTAACCCAACTTTTCTTGATTAATTGAAGAAGTCCAATTTATTCTCATTTTTGTTTGGTAGTCTAAGTTGTTGAACAAATAGCCAACTTGGCTTCCCTCACAATACAATTGTACCACTTGTTTTTTAGCTTTGTTCTGTTCAAGATCATAGATTAGGAATTCGTCATCTTCCTGCACACACATCCTTAGACTAGCTTCATCTTGCTTACATACTCAGCTTTCTTACTAGCATCTTACATGGTAGGTTGCTTTAATCTTTGCTTTCTTTCTAGCTTAACTTCAGTTTGATATCATTCTTTTTCCTTGTAAATTAGCAACTGCGATTCAAGGAGGAGGATTGCTGGACTGCTTGTAACTGAATATAAAATTCCACCAACAGAGGAAAGGTATTGCTGAATCTGTTTTCTCATATCTACATTTCATTTTGCATATTTTAACTAGTTCTATATGTTATATTTATTATTTGTTGTGCAGTTTTGATTATTCAGTGGCCTAACTTATTTTATCATCTTACAGGCTGATTGACTGAGATTCTAATTTAAACTTCAAACTTCACCCTTTCTTAAATAGACTAAGAGCTCATCATCTTCATGCACATGTCTTCAGACTAGTTTTATCTTGCTTACATGCTCAGCGTTCTTACTTGCATTTTACACGGTAGGTTGCTTTAGTCTTTGCTAACTTTCTAGCTTAGCTTCAGTTTATTATCATTCTTGTTTCTTGTAAATTAGTACCTTCTGTTGAAGAACACAGATTTCTTCACTATTCGTTGAATGTAAAATGCCACCAACATAGAAAAGATATAGTTGAACCTGATTTGCCAATCCATCATTTCCCTTTAGAATAAAACAAACAATTCCATTATTTTTATGGAACACCGAATTGGAAATGGTGAGGAGCACAAGTGTACATGGCACAGGAATGTGAGATGTCAATGGAAATTACAGGGACAGTGATGCAGAGGATGTTGAGAGGTCTCAAAGTAATTGGAAGAATGTAAGCAAGCAGCAAATCTTGGAGCAGGCTTTGAAGGGGGGTGACACTCCTCTGGATCAGTGTATGTGCTGTTCTGAGGTAGAGCATGCAGTTCGTTTGCAACCTAAGAAAAATCCCTCCTTTCAGAAGGGTTTTTCGAACTCCTCTATGCCCTCTGAAAGGAACAGAAAAGATTTATAGCAGCCATTGCAGGATAAAATTTTTACTTGTGCGAGGATTTTTTCGGATTTGCAAGAATACCTCTAATCCTTTTCACAGCTGTGGCGAACTTTGCAAGCAACAAATCTTCTCTAGAAAAATCATTACATCTCCTGTTCTGGTGGCAACGCCTCTTCTCAGGCTTGAGACTAAGAATTCTCAGTAGGAGAATGTCAATCGTGTTGTTTGGCCAGTTGAGGTGCAAGGAGAGAGAATGCTGGTTTGTGGAGCTTTTGAGAGAATGCAAATAAGTCCTCAGTCTTCAATGGGCATTACCTTGTCCGATACTGTGTCTCTCTCCTAGAACATTCCATTCAAACTGGTTGAAGAATGTACAGAGCTGCTCCTGGATGAAAGTATAGATCAAACTTCTAGAGAGATGGATCTTAGATCTCGTGTGTGCAAATTTATGTGTAGAAGGCTGAAAGAAGCTGAGATCATCCATTGGATAGGCAAACTTGGAACAATTTTGAGATCACTTCTCTATTTCTGATGGCCAAGGGTTTTTTCCATAATCAGTTTCAGTTAGAGGAGGGTCATGATTTTGTCTGGACAAATGGACCTTGGTTTTGTGGCAGGGTTGGTTTGTTCATGTGCCCTTAGAAACCCTTCTTTGATCCTAAGATTGAATCTATCGCTAGGGTTCCCATTTGGATTTGGTTGTATAGGCTTCCAATGGTCATAAAAAATGAGAATATGATCAAAATTCTGGTTGTTAAGGTTGGGTAATTTGTAAAAATAGATTGTAAGAAGAATGGCCTTTAAAGCAATTATGCTAAGGCCTATGCGTATGTTGATATTTGTAAGCCTATCATTCATTCCATTTGGGTTTTATCCTGAAATGGTTCATGGCTTCAATATGTGGATTTGGAGGTTTTGCCTTTTAGATGTTTTTGTCGCAATAACATTGGTCATAAATTGTGAAGTGCCCCTCATCAAGAAATTCCAGATCTGGTTTGATTGAGCTATAGAAATGGGTTCCTATGGGATTTATTTTTGGATGACGATGGATTGATGTTGTAGGATCCTCCTCCTCCTTTGTATGAGTTGGAATGCTTTGGGGGGTGTCTCTTCCTTGGATCAAATGTTGCTCTTAGTGGATAAACCTAAGAAGCATAGAGGAAGAAATACAAAATTCAAAAGATTGCAGATGAAGCAATAGCAAAGGCCCTCAATGGACCATGGACACTCTCTTTTCCTATAAGGGTGAGAGATCTACCACCATCCAATCTTGAGGTGGCTTTTTTGTATGTTTTAAATTAGTTCTAGGGCTTTTTGTTCCTGGATGAAGTTTTACACTTCATTCTTTTGTAGCATATAGACTGCTTTTAGATTCTTGATGTGTCATGATATCTATATTAGGGTTTGTTGGCTTGCTGGTTTTGGTATATCCTTGTGAGTGTTTATGATATATTTCATAGTTATTATGTATATCTTCCTGGTTCTTTTGGTTGTCATAAGTGTTGTTCTTTGGTGTTATCATTTTATGGACAAGGGGCCCAGTTGATCCCTCAATTAACCAATCAAAAAGAAAAGGAAAGAAAAAAACTCCACTAGCATTAGCGGTGTTCCATGAGGGCACATTGCTAGGGATCTAAGTGACATCCCCAGGCAAGAGGGAATGGGGATGGGACCAGCCCCCATAACCCCTTTATTTCAGCAATTCTGAGGTGTCTCTAGAATGTTGCTGAAAAAGGGGGCGCCCCTTGGTTTTTTTTTTATTTATCAAGGCACTTTGAACAACCTGCACCATTTGGGGCATAGAAATAAAAATAAAAGTAGCTTTTAAAAAAATTATTAAAAACCCCTAAACATCTAACAGGGGACCCTACCAAGGCTACCCACCCTAAAAGACTTTGGAAATGCTTTTAAATTATGAGCTTGTATCATTGATAGATGAAATGGAAAATCATATATAATTATCCAATAGCCTGAAGGATTATTGCATCAATGGATTGTCACTGCAAATTCATTACATTGTACGTAGTGTCAGGGACCCATAAAAGCAAATATCGTTTTCAGATAACCAAAAGATAAAGATAAGGTAAGAAGATATGAGGCTAGGATTTGGGTTAGGTAAAACTTGGAAAAAAATCCCTAACCCTAGAATTTTTTTCCCAAAAAAATCTGATTTAAGGACAAAAAAATACAATTACTTGCCAATTAATCATTTTTTTTATCACAAAGTATTGCATTTTATTGGCAGTAAATTGGGCAAAAAATAAGGTTAAAAAACTGGCATTGACTTGGTAAATTCAATGTTTTTTGGCAATTTATTGGTAGAGGTGGTAATAAAAAATTTATTGGGAGAAATCACAATAAATTAAAGATATATACTTCAATAGGCCCATCACTATATGCTTAATGAAATTTCAGCTTCGTTTAGTTTGTTTGAGTTACTTTTACACTTTTTAATTTATTTGTATTTAAAAATTGAATTTTTTCAAATATTATTTTAAGAGCCATCCCCAAAAGAAAAGAAAAAAAATCCCCAAAACCACATCCCTGAATCTACCCTTCCTGGGAACTCGAACAAACACTTGGTAGAAGCTTACTTATAATCAAGAAGTGTTGGTTATCCACTTGTGAAATTGCCCTTGTGTCAAGCTTAATCTGCCTTGACATTTACCCAAAGCCTTGATCAGAGTTTAGGACCTGATAATTGACAAAACTAGTTGATTGCTATGTGCAATCCTCTACAGGGTATAGCAAGCTGTTGTATTTTTCCAAAGCACAAAGTTGAGTGATTCCTCCCCATAATCCTAGATTACATCTGCATAAGGGTTAACAGCTCCTGTCACTAATTGCACTGAAGTGGACTACCATTCAATGCATTCTAGATTTAATCAATTGATAACTGCAATTTCTTGAGCCAATCCAGTCCTATCCCATCAACCATCCGAACTTGCCATAACTCAGTTCTCACATTGCATTTCTTGTGCAACCATTTTGCCTTCCCCAAGTCTTACCTTTGACTCCAACCTTGCCCGATTGACATAGACAATCTTGGGTTGGATACCTCAGTATGTACAAAAACACCATATTATGCTTTATATAGTTATGATGTTCCTTTGTTCATCAATTATAGGCTGGAAAGTATTAACTACCTACGATTAAAGATCTTATTGAGGAAAGATGGAGTATTACAATATCTCAAAGGAAAACTATAGTTTGTATATGAAAAGCATTACTCCGATATCTCAAAGGCAAACTATAGTTTGTATATAAAAAGCATAAGCATAGGCCAATAGAATGTGGAGAGAGAATTAAAGATGAATGACTTTATGTTCCTTCACCTACAACTGTAAAAGCAGTCTGCATGAAGAGGAAGAGTATGAAGAGAAGTGGCTGGTAAGAATGTCAAAGTATGGAAACTACTACCACCTTTTACATGAAGAGGAACATGTCATGTCACAGCTCAAGAGGACCCTTTCTTGTTAAGAATATTAAATTCATAACCAAGAATCTTATCAAATAATAAAAAATTTCCAGCCCGAACGGGTAGTAGAGTTGGCTTGGGCAGTGGGTTTGCTCCCCATTGGTCTTGGGTTCAACTCCACTCCCGGGTTTAAGAGGTGGGACTACTTGCGGGCGGCAGATCTCACCCGCAAGGGACTAGTCTCACCCCAGCTTGCCCCAGGTACCCAAGGTACGGGCTGCTGGACCGCTGGGCTGGGTCATGGGGACACCCCTGTTGTATCAAAAAATAATAATAAATTTCCATGGGAAGATACTTCCCAGGAGAGTTCTGATATGTTGATACATATAGATTTGCTTATGCATAATGACAGCATGAAATCTGAAAGGGAAGAATTAAAGAATTCCGCCCAAAATCAAAATTAAATTAACCTTATAATTTGCTAAATGCAAATGGAGATAAATATTTAGCTTGAGGGAGGATGTTATTTTCTTGATCTGAAGCTGTCCAAACTTGTACATATACTGTTCTAGAAAACTTGGGTAAAGCATAGGAAGCAGCTGCGAAATGCCAAAAATAACATTTTGGGCTTTCATTATTTGTACCCAAACCAAATTTTTTGCTTCATCAAGGCATTTTGCATAAATTAGTCTAAATCTTGCTAAAATGAGGTAAAATACAGTTTTGGGCAATATCAAGCATGGAGTTTTTGTCAATAGTTTGTCAGTCAAAGTCAGTTATATTGAACAGAACCTGAAGCAGAGACTCAGAATGGAGCGTTTCACGATGGAGGGACATCTCACGACAGCATTTCATGTTGCATACGGTCATTCCAGTGATCGAGACAGAGTTTTCAGTGATTAATTTATGAAGAATTTCTCAGGAAAAAGCACAAAAGCGCAACTATAGCCCAGGGGCGCCCAACTTTTTGAAGGTTAAGATCTTGTGAAAATGTTCAAGCATCCAGTCAATCTCTTCAGAATTGGTCTGACTATCCGATAAGCTATCCAGC